>JAYEVE010000189.1:0-111292 GCA_036346375.1 Guadua angustifolia
GAGTAACAAGCCGCTCCTTCACTTGAACCTCACCGAGCACAACGAATGCATGGCCGGTGATCACCAAGTGCAACACATGCACAAGGCCTCCCTCAAGTGCAACACATGCACAAGAGGCTCTCAAACCACTCACTAATTGCAACACATGCAATTAGCCTCACTCTTAAGCTCAAGAAGCAAAGGAGAAGAGCAACACATGCACACAACTCCCACACACGACCAACAACACCAAACAACGTTTGCCCTAAGCCCCAAGGGGTATATATAGCCCCCACAAGAAAACTAGCCGTTTGGGGCAAAATGGTAATCAGCTTTTAACGGTACTACACGCCTCTAAGGGCAGTAGTACCAGAGTCTCAACGGATTCGGCTAATCGGCTACAATCCAAGATACTCACGCCCTCGAGCGGCAGAGACAAGACTTCATGAGATAATCAAGACTTATGATACTACTGGCTCCCAGCCGAAGCAGTAGTGGCCTTGCCACCCGAGAAAATCATGACCGCCAAAAAGCTTAAGCAACCAAAAGCCGGTAGTACCGCCCATACCTTGCGGTAGTACCGCCCATACCTTGCGGTAGTGCCGGCCTCAGGAGAAAATCCAGATTTAACTCGAAAAACATTTCTCCGAAAACCGAAACCCATTCTTTGAGCCTCTAGATGGTCAACACATGATCAAACACACGTGCAAAACACATTTGCACCAACTTAGCCATGCTCAAAGAATTTCAACCAAATTGCAAAAACGCATTTCGCAATCAACTCAAAATCTATTTGCAAAACGTATTAAGCAAATCAAACTCGAGTTTATGAGATTAATCCCCCTAGCCATGTGAAGGTCAACACAAGACCCGGTCAACTTGCCAACACCCGTTGCAAGCCCCACTCACATGCTCTCGGAATTCCGGACTCATAAACCTCAGTTTATTCGCACAACGAACTTGCAAACAACACAATAAACCCATTTCATGCTTGAGCACTACTCTTTGCAACACATGCAAAAGTCTAGCTCCAAGCAACATCAAATCAAGATGCATGAACTCTCTAATTGCAACACATGCAATTCTCTAGTTCCATGCAACACCAAAACCAAACATCAACTAAAACCAAATCACACGTATGAGCTCTTTACTCGCAACACATGCAAGCCTCTAGCTCCATACAAACTCACAACATAAAATCATGCTTGAGCTCTCTTCTTTTGCAACACATGCAAAACTTAGCTCCAAGCAACCACACGGTTTTATAAAGATTTGTTTTGCGAAACCAAAACATGAAGCTTCAACTAATGCAACACATGCAAAAGTGAACTTCACGCAAAAGCCAACGCACTAGCTTATCCTATTTGCAACACATGCAAATCAAAGCATTATGCGAAAACCAAATGCAACCAAGCATAAGTTTAACCCATTCGCAACACATGCCAAATGGTTAACCCTCATGCAAAAACCAAATCCAAAAGATTTGAGCTTGAGTGAACGCGGAATGAGATCACCAACACATGATGAAGCTCAAGCAAAGGGAACGACCCCTCTTAATAGCACGGCGATAAAAACCTTAGACTCAAAGACTACAAAGTCCTTAGCCTATCTAATTATACCTTCGCGCCACATCAAGCAATCCCCTTTGGGGTCTTTATGATCATCACTTTGATACTCCCCCGGGATCATCGCTCGACTCCTCTTTATCTTCGGGATCCATTCTTGACGCCCATCAACTCATGATGCCGTCCTTGTCCCGTTCTCATAATCTCATCCATCTTTGGACCTAACTCAATCACAACTCATACAAATAGTTAGTCCAAGATGCATGGTTGTCTCAATTATCTCTTGCACTCCATTAACACATAATGGATGCCTTTAGATCAATTGAGCACAACCTAAATCAATTGAAATGATTGTAATGTGTCTTAAGTATAATAATGCAACTCATGCTTTATTATACTTAAGAACTATTCATTGTCCTTAATTAATCAAGGAACACCATCAACACATGATGAAATGTTCTTTAATAATTAACAAGACAAATGAACTCAATTTAAATTATCATTTAAATTGATATGAGTATATATTAACTACACAAGTTTTCATATACTCATGTTGATGAGAAGTAATGATCCATAATTTGTAGATTGTATGGAAATGATCATTACTCTAAATCATCAACTATAGAATACACTCCACATGTATATGTGCATAGACATGATTGACTTGGATATAATATGCACATATTCAATTTGATCATATTGGAGTATATCCTATATTACCATGAGTATACTTTAACTAGGCAATTCAAATATATACTCAAGGATTTAGTTTCTTTGTCTTGATCCTTATATGTGTCAACAACGAATCGATCAATACAAAGAGACTTTCAAGTTAAACTACAAACTCCCCCTAAATATGTGCATCCATGTGATATATGGATTGGGAACATGATGCACGTTTTGTGGTTAATATAACGGGGACATTCATGTTTTAACTTGACTCCAAAGGATGCAACTAATACTAGAATGAATATGCAAACATACCTTGGGTTTTCCATTTTTCAATGCGATGAGACTAATCAAAGATATTCTAAATAAACAAGTTAGTCTCGATATAAGATTTGTCATTAATAATAAAATCACATTAATGGATAATCACAATATTAGATTTGTCATTAACACCAAAACCATAACTAATGAAGGTTGAACTTACAATCTCCCCCTTTTTGGTGATTAATGACAAATCCAAGTTTAATGAGCACATTTGGATTAAAACTAACATATTGAGAGAATTTAAACCATTTGAATACATATGCATATTAATTCTCCCCCTTAATCATATTAATCTCACTTTTTAAGCCAAATGATATTAAGCTTCCTAATTCTCCCCCTTTTGGCATTAAACACTAAAAATGGATAAACCATCTTAAAAGAATATTTTAATTAATTCTCCCCCTTTTTGGCATACATTTTTCCCTTTTTTTTAAAAAAAATTCTCCCCTTTTTGGCATTTAACTATCTCTTTTTAAGCTCCTAATTCTCCCCCATAAAATTATTCTCCCCCTTTTGACATTTAACAACTTCTTTCAGGGGTTATATCTAATGAAGGTCATACAAGAATTTGAATGAACATTTATGACCTTGGGGATGGATTAAGATTTAAAACCAAATAAAAAAAACTTGAAGGGACATTCAAGAAGTAAAACAAGTTTTTATTTGAAATATGGCCAAAAAATAAGGAAAACTCGAAAAGAGACCATATTTGGATTTGTGGATACCACTTGTAAAGATAGGCATGAAAAACGAAGTAAGGGTATCACACGGTTTATTTGAAACACATTCAAATAACTCACTCCTCATTTTATTAGGCTTTGCAATTTTTCAACATGATTCTCTTAAAGAATCCAATAATTTGCCTAACCGGGTAAACGAGGAACCCAAAAAGAATACAACTTGAGAGGTTAGATACCACTTGTAAAATTAATCTCAAGGGCTTGCTTGAAGAACCAAAAGAAATGAGCATTTTGAAATTTTTGATTTAAGAACAATGCTCAACTAGATATTTTCCTCTTTTATGAATTACAACACATAAAGATTCTCACACAAAAATCTTAGGCGGTTGAATTTACAATTTTAGCTTGCGAGGAAAAATCTTAATCAAGAATGTGGGTATCGCAATAATGCTACAAAGAGGCAATGAAATACCACTTGTAGGAAATAATCGAATTCAATGATACCACTTTAAAAAGAAGAAGGAAATGAACATACCATTTGATTATTTGAATTCCTTTATTACTCAGAGAAAATGAGCAATAAAGTCCAAGATACCACTTAAATAAAAGAGAAACTCAATGATATCACTTGTAAGCATATGGAATGAATAAGTGCTCAATTGATACCACTTAGGATCAAATCACAAAGAGTTGATACCACTTGTAGGATTTATCGATAACATCGATGGGTATCAGAGCAATAAAATTAAGACAATATATACTTACGGGTATCGAAAGAGAGCAAGGCTCAAGAAGAATCAATAAAATCACAAAGATTTAGTATCAGAGCAAAATAAAGATATGATATCACTTGGAAGCCAATAAGTGCCCAAAACATGCAATAGATAAATAAACTCCCCAAGATGTTCAATGAATGAAACATGGAGTTATTTGCATTTGAATTGCACAAGTTTTGTCTTTTCAAAAGATCAAGTGAAAATCACTCTTTAGTTCATTTAAAGTGCTCATAACTGATACCACTTGAAAATGCCTTCAAATAAATTGAGAAACTTTTGAAATTTTTGCACAAATGAACTTTGGGATAACACAAAGCTTTTCCAAGAAGAATTTTTGAAAAAGGAAGTTCCAATCAAAAGATATCCCAAAGCCAAACTCGGAAATTCAGAACCAAATCTGCCGGGCCGGTACTACCGCACACAGGGCGGTAGTATCATAAACCCGTACTACCATTTGGTCGATGCGGTACTACTGGAGTCTGACAGCATCAAACTCCGGATTTTTACAAATTTTATCAAAAAAGATTCAAATGAAGTCCAATGGATTTGAAACTTTCCAGAAATGAACTTTGGACTAATTAGAGAGTTTTCCAAAAAGAATTTTCATCAAAACAATTTTATTTTCAAAGTTATGGCAAATTGCGTTTTGAGGCAAAAACGAAAAACGATTTTCATGAAAAACCTCGAAATGCACTTCGGTTTGGATTTCATGCAATTTCTTTTTCCATGGCTTAGATAGGTGTATCAAGAATGTGTATAGCCAAGATTTATGATGAAATCCAACTCGAATGCCACGATTTGAGCTATATGCCTAAATAGGCCATTTCGGATTAAATCAAATCGTTTTTGAGCCAAATTAGATTTTAACATAGATTTTTCATTTTGAAAACTTGTAAAACATTTGAAATACATAGGAGAATACTTTTACAAAGCTTTTCACAAATTTGGGTCATTTAAATACAATTTTGACTTTTGATCTAAATAGTCCATTCGAAGAAGCAAATAGAAACCAAGTCAAAATCAACAACACAAGAATTCAAATTAAGCAAGGGTAAGATATATGGATTTGAATTTTGTGTATGAGTCTAGAATACCATTTTGAACCAAAATTCTACACAAGAATTGATTCAAATGGAGAAACTCACTAAGTGCAATAATATGACCGCTATGGGTCAAGTATAGTTTTTCGGCGAGTTTCAAAATCAAATAACTTTTGATAAGTTGGTCTTTTGAAAATCTTTTGAACACGAAAATTGTTAAGAATGACCAACTCTAAGATTTTCGTTTTGGAAATACTTTCAAAATCCTTTTACTTTTAATTCTATGAAAATTATAAGTTTAAATCCAAATCAAGATACTAGTAACTAGATTTTGGAGTAAAAACTTATTTTCTTTTGAAATTAGCTTTTGTAAAGCCAAAACCATTGGAAAACATTTCAAAAACATTTGTATACATTTTGCAACTAGTTTTTCACAAGTTTACTAAGAGTATACAACATTTTGACTTTTGGCTAAATGGTTTGATTTTGAAAATACATATATGCACTTATATTAATATGAGCACACGTAGGGATGTGATACACATGAATATGAATTAACACTCCCCCTAAATGTGCCACTTCCTAACTTGCTCAAGATTTGCAATAAGAGAATAGATAAGAGGCGAGAGCAAGTTCTTACAACAAGTAATCTAAATTGATTTTTCATTTATATTTCAATATAACCTACACAAGGCTATAAGACATAATAGTAATCAATTTAAATACTTGTTACCCGAGATGGCATTGGCTCATGATGAACTTGATTTTCTTCATGCTTGACACCACTTGTAGACGAATATAATCCTTCTCCTCTTGAGTGAGCAAGCGTCCAATCCATCTCAATATTGCCTAACAATCTTTTAGGCAGTTTTTGGTACCCAATCCTTGTTGGGTCCGACAACGTTAGTCACAATAGTTTTAGGAACCCAAATGGTCCTAATTTTAACATTTTTAAATTTACTAACATGACTAGGAATGGTTTTGCGATAATTGTTCCTCCTAAGCAACGTATTTGGATTTAAGTGAGAGGACTTAGGAGGGCATTGATACTTTGCAAAACTATTTCTAGTTTGATCCTTTCTAAGCATATGATTATTGAAATTATGAAATGGCTTAGAGGATCTAGCAAATCTAGTAAATGTTTTGCTATTGTTATTTCTCCTAAGCAATATATTTGAATTGAATTGAGCGGGCTTAGGAGTCCTAACAAATTTAGCAAACCCATTTCTAGATTTACTCTTCCTATGCAAATGACTATCATTTTGAATCGGCATAGGGGACTTGACAAGCTTGGCAACCACATTGCCATTCTTGTCCTTCCTAAGCAAATAATTTTCATTAACAAGAATAGGCTTAGAAGTTTTACCTTTGGGACAATCCTTACCGAAGTGTCCCTTTTCCCGGCAATTGAAGCACGTCACATTATTTGGCCCTCTCTTGACCGATTTGACTTGCTCCTTGCCGGTTTGCCTCATGGTTGATGTTGTGGTCTTGTTATCCACTTGATTAGGGCACACGGAGGCGAGGTGGCCCTTCTTGTTGCATGCGAAGCATTTGATTGTCTTCGTGTGTCGCGCATTATGCCTCGTCTTGCTATTCTCCCTCTTGGAGTTGTAGCCGAGTCCTCGCTTATCTTGAGGCGCCCTTGGCTTGCTCAAGATCTCGTCGAGAAGGGCTTTTCCTTTAACGCACCTCTTCAAGTCATTTTCCAACTTAATGACTTGAGCCTTGAGCTCATTGTTTTCCTCTACAATATTAGCATCTAAAGACATAGAGGAACTAGATGCAATTGAATTAGAGCTACAAGGCAAATCATCGCTAAAGGTGGATATGCATTTATTTGATGAATTGTTTGTAATTTGAATTGAGTGAGGCAATTCATCAACTAAATTGCATTGAGTGGCAATATCCACAGTAGCTTTACTAATTTCCTTGAAAAGGAGTTTCTCATGATTTTCTTTTAGAACATCATAATCATTTTGAAGTGATTCATGTTCTAACTTTAAAATTTTATACTTCTTTTCTCCTTTCCAAGAAATTCATTTAGCTCCTCTAACATATTCATTAATTCATCATAAGAGGGCTCTTCTTCATTTTCATCATTACATACCTCAATTTTACCTTTTGCCATGAAGCAACGAATTCGCGATGGGAGTGAAGATTAAAGTGTCGCTTGAGGCGGAAATTGAGGTTGATGGAGAGATGGGTTCTTCATCACTTGATGTAGAGGTTGAAGAATCATCAACCGACTTTTCTCCCTCAATGCAATCCTCAATTGGTGTGGATGATTCAAATAATTCTTGAAGCTTGATCCACATTGCATGAGCGCTCGAGAGGTTGCAAATGAGATTGAAAATTTCTACGCTCACAACACTAAATAAAACGTTAGTTGCTTGAGCGTCGAGATGTAGACATTTCTCCTCTCCTTTAGTTGGAGCAATATCGTTTAGTGGAGAAGAAATGCCGACATCTACGATCCACCAAATTTGTGGGCTCATGGATTTAAAATGATCGATCATAAATAATTTCCATTGAGCATAATTTGATTCATTTAGCATGAGTGGATCGTGAGAGTGCACTAAACCTCTAGTTGCCATCCTTTTTACTCTCTAGACGGTTAAGCCTAAAATGAGAGTGACCGTGGCTCTGATACCACTTGTAGGGTCGAGGATGCGCCTAGAGGGGGGGTGAATAGGCGTTTTACGAAATTAATCGCTCACTAAAATCGATCGCTCTAATCAACCCCTATTTCAAAACCTAATCAAAGATATATGCGGAAGCGATAAATAGGTTTTGACAATTAAAGCCTAAATCAACTAGGCTCACTAGTGCACTAACTAAATTATGTCTCTACACAAGAATTGCTAAATTGATCAACTAAATAATACTAGCAATTCTAATTCAAGCAATTGATAAATATTCAATAATGTAAAGTACTTGAATATAAATAAGACAAGAGACAACCGATATTTTTCCGTGGTGTTCGGAGACTTGCGGTCTCCCTAGTCCACGTTGAGGCAAGCCCACACTTGGACCGGCCCCGCTCGAGCACCGCCTCTTTCCACTAGTCGTGGTTTTCACGCTTTCGCGAGGCTCAACCCGAACCTTCACAAACTTCACGGGCTTCTCACACCTTGAGAGCTCCAGCGCCAAGACGACGCCACGCTGTCTAGGAGTCGGCAACCTCCAAGAGTAACAAGCCGCTCCTTCACTTGAACCTCACCGAGCACAACGAATGCATGGCCGGTGATCACCAAGTGCAACACATGCACAAGGCCTCCCTCAAGTGCAACACATGCACAAGAGGCTCTCAAACCACTCACTAATTGCAACACATGCAATTAGCCTCACTCTTAAGCTCAAGAAGCAAAGGGAGAAGAGCAACACATGCACACAACTCCCACACACAGCCAACAACACCAGCAACGTTTGCCCCAAGCCCCCCAAGGGGGTATATATAGCCCCCCACAAGAAAACTAGCCGTTTGGGGGCAAAATGGTAATCAGCTTTTTATGTACTACCGCCCTCTAAGGGCAGTAGAGTACCGCCAGAGCCCTCAATGGCTAACTTGGCTACAATCCCTGACTATTAGCCGAGGCGAGCAGTAGTACCGACGAAGCGATAGTCTTGGCCTTGCCGACCAGAAAATCATCGACCGCCAAAAAGCTTCCAAGCAACCAAAAGCCGGTAGTATACCATACCTTATGCGTAGTATCGCCCATACCTTCTTGATAGTAGTAGGCCTCAGAGAAAATCCAGATTTAACTCGAAAAACATTTCTCAAAACCAAAACCCATTCTTTGAGCCTCTAGATGGTCAACACATGATCAAACACACGTGCAAAACACATTTGCACCAACTTAGCCATGCTCAAAGAATTTCAACCAAATTGCAAAAACGCATTTGCAATCAACTCAAAATCTATTTGCAAAACGTATTAAGCAAATCAAACTCGAGTTTATGAGATTAATCCCCCTAGCCATGTGAAGGTCAACACAAGACCCGGTCAACTTGCCAACACCCGTTGCAAGCCCCACTCACATGCTCTCGAATTCCGGACTCATAAACCTCGGTTTATTCACAACTGAACTTGCAAACAACACAATAAACCCATTTCATGCTTGAGCACTACTCTTTGCAACACATGCAAAAGTCTAGCTCCAAGCAACATCAAATCAAGATGCATGAACTCTCTAATTGCAACACATGCAATTCTCTAGTTCCATGCAACACCAAAACCAAACATCAACTAAAACCAAATCACACGTATGAGCTCTTTACTCGCAACACATGCAAGCCTCTAGCTCCATACAAACTCACAACATAAAATCATGCTTGAGCTCTCTTCTTTTGCAACACATGCAAAACTTAGCTCCAAGCAACCACACGGTTTTATAAAGATTTGTTTTGCGAAACCAAAACATGAAGCTTCAACTAATGCAACACATGCAAAAGTGAACTTCACGCAAAAAGCCAACGCGACTAGCTTATCCTATTTGCAACACATGCAAATCAAAGCATTATGCTGAAAACCAATGCAACCAAGCATAAGTTTAACCCATTCGCAACACATGCCAAATGGTTAACCTCATGCAAAAACCAAATCCAAAAGATTTGAGCTTGAGTGAACGCGAATGAGATCACCAACACATGATGAAGCTCAAGCAAAGGAACGACCCTCTTAATAGCACGGCGATAAAAACCTTAGACTCAAAGACTACAAAGTCCTTAGCCTATCTAATTATACCTTCGCGCTTGCACATCAAGCAATCCCTTTGGGGTCTTTATGATCATCACTTTGATACTCCCGGGATCATCGCTCGACTCCTCTTTATCTTCGGGATCCATTCTTGACGCCCATCAACTCATGATGCCGTCCTTGTCCCGTTCTCATAATCTCATCCATCTTTGGACCTAACTCAATCACAACTCATACAAATAGTTAGTCCAAGATGCATGGTTGTCTCAATTATCTCTTGCACTCCATTAACACATAATGGATGCCTTTAGATCAATTGAGCACAACCTAAATCAATTGAAATGATTGTAAATGTGTCTTAAGTATAATAATGCAACTCATGCTTTATTATACTTAAGAACTATTCATTTGTCCTTAATTAATCAAGGAACACCATCAACACATGATGAAATGTTCTTTAATAATTAACAAGACAAATGAACTCAATTTAAATTATCATTTAAATTGATATGAGTATATATTAACTACACAAGTTTTCATATACTCATGTTGATGAGAAGTAATGATCCATAATTTGTAGATTGTATGGAAATGATCATTACTCTAAATCATCAACTATAGAATACACTCCACATGTATATGTGCATAGACATGATTGACTTGGATATAATATGCACATATTCAATTTGATCATATTGGAGTATATCCTATATTACCATGAGTATACTTTAACTAGGCAATTCAAATATATACTCAAGGATTTAGTTTCTTTGTCTTGATCCTTATATGTGTCAACAACTAATCGATCAATACAAAGAGACTTTCAAGTTAAACTACAAACTCCCCCTAAATATGTGCATCCATGTGATATATGGATTGGGAACATGATGCACGTTTTGTGGTTAATATAACGGGGACATTCATGTTTTAACTTGACTCCAAAGGATGCAACTAATACTAGAATGAATATGCAAACATACCTTGGGTTTTCCATTTTTCAATGCGATGAGACTAATCAAAGATATTCTAAATAAACAAGTTAGTCTCGATATAAGATTTGTCATTAATAATAAAATCACATTAATGGATAATCACAATATTAGATTTGTCATTAACACCAAAACCATAACTAATGAAGGTTGAACTTACACCATTGACAGTATTTGTATTTGTATTTGATGATACATCAGTGGCAGACTGGCAGTAACAAAACAAGCATGTCCTACATCTCCCATATATAGAATTGAACTCCCAAACCAGTAACAGCAACTGTCAATGGCAATAGCAAAAAGGAAAAGATTTGACTAAATTCTACTTGCTAAATGCATATGCATATATTTATCTGAATTTCTCAACCAACAAAACAACCTCTTCAGCTTCAGCAACACAACTATCAAGTATCAAGCCATCCATTGATCCATAACATATATTCTGATATTCATATGCATTTGATACAACAATTTGATTTAATCATACAAATTGTCAACAACAATTTGATACAACAAATTGATACAAATACAATCTAACAAATGACAATCATACAATTTGATATCTATTCTTATATTCATATGCATCACATTCACAACATCAGTAGACCGGCTGCGACAGAGGAGGAGCTGAGTAGGAGGACTGGAGGAGGGACCAAGGGAGGCGTGGCGCCGTGGCTTGACCATGAGCACACCTGGGCGTGACCGACAAAGGCAAGCTCCGATGGCGGTGGGGGCAAGCTCCGGCGGCGGCGGGAGCGAAGATCAGTGCCTCAGATTAGCGGAGAGACGGAGATACTCACGGGGGTCGACCGGTCGGGGAGAAGCATACCAGTAGGGAGGTGAAGCAGCTAACCAACAGAGACCCAGAGCCGACGACGGTGGTGGCGACGTCTGGCGGCAGCGGGAGCGGAGCTCGGATCCCCAGAGTCTTGGAGCGTCGGCCAGTCGAGGAGAAGTGGATGGATGCCTGGATGGGGTCGCGGATGCTGGATGGTGTAGGGTCGAGAATGCGCCTAGAGGGGGGTGAATAGGCGTTTTATGAAATTCGATCGCTCACTAAACAATTCGCTCTAATACACCCCTAAGTCAAAACCTAATCAAAGATATATGCGGAAGCGATAAATAGGTTTTGACAATTAAAGCCTAAATCAACTAGGCTCACTATGTGCACTAACTAAATTATGTCTCTACACAAGAATTGCTAATTAGAACAATCAATTAATATTAAGCAATTCTAATTACAATCAAGCAATTGAACAATATACAATAAATGTAAATACTTGAAAGTAAAAGAGACAACCGATATTTTTCCGTGGTGTTCGGAGACTTGCTTGGTCTCCCTAGTCCACGTTGAGGCAAGCCCACACTTGGACCGGCTCCGCTCGAGCACCCGCCTCTTTCCACTAGTCGTGGTTTTTCACGCCGCGTGAGGCTCAACCCGAACCTTCACAAACTTCACGGGCTTCTCACAACCTTGAGAGCTCCTCAAGACGACGCCCACGCCAGTCTAGGAGTCGGCAACCTCCAAGAGTAACAAGCCGCCTTGCTTGAACCTCACCGAGCACAACGACGCGAACCGGTGATCACCAAGTGCAACACATGCACAAGGCCTCCCTCAAGTGCAACACATGCACAAGAGGCTCTCAAACCACTCACTAATTGCAACACATGCAATTAGCCTCACTCTTAAGCTCAAGAGGCAAATGGAGAAGAGCAACACATGCACACAACTCCCACACACAAGAACAACCACGCCCTAACACCCCAAGGCCTCCTTTTATAGCCACCATGCCAAAACTAGCCGTTGGGGGGATTAGAAAACAAAAACCCAGATTACCGCCCTCATAGGGCAGTAGAGCCTGCCCCAGATCCTCAATCGATTAGGCTAATCTACTATAATCCAGATTACTCAGCCCTCTCGAGGCGCGGTAGTATCAAGACTTTGCGATACTACCGCTTCCACCGAAGCAGTAGTGCTTGGCCTTGCCACGACCAGAAAATCATGCGATTGCCAAAAAGCTACAAGCAACCAAAAGTCGGTAGTACCGCTTCTTGATACTACCGCCCATACCTCATGATAGTCTTAGGCCTCCAGGAGAAAATCCATATTTAACTCGAAAAACATTTCTCGAAAACCAAACCCATTCTTTGAGCCTCTAGATGATCAACACATGATCAAACACACGTGCAAAACACATTTGCACCAACTTAGCTCATGCTCAAAGAATTTCAACCAAATTGCAAAAACGCATTTCGCAATCAACTCAAAATCTATTTGCAAAACGATAAGCAAATCAAACTCGAGTTTATGAGATTAATCCCCTAGCCATGTGAAGGTCAACACAAGACCCGGTCAACTTGCCAACACCGTTGCAAGCCCCACTCACATGCTCTTGGGATTAGGACTCATAAACCTCGGTTTATTCGACAATGAACTTGCAAATAATGCAATAAACACATTTCATGCTTAGCACTACTCTTTGCAACACATGCAAAAGTCTAGCTCCAAGCAACATCAAATCAAGATGCATTAACTTTCTAATTGCAACACATGCAATTCTCTAGTTCCATGCAACACCAAAACCAAACATCAACTAAAACCAAATCACACGTATGAGCTCTTTACTGCAACACATGCAAGCCTCTAGCTCCATACAAACACACAAACATCAAATCATGCTTGAGCTCTCCTTTTGCAACACATGCAAAACTTAGCTCCAAGCAACACCAAGGTTTTATAAAAATATTTTGCGAAACCAAAACATGAAGCTTCAACTAATGCAACACATGCAAAAGTGAACTTCACGCAAAAGCCAACGCACTAGCTTATCCTATTTGCAACACATGCAAATCAAAGCATTATGCGAAAACCAAATGCATATACTCTTTCATCTTTGCAACACATGCAAATCAGAGCATAATGCAAAACAACCAAGCATAGGCTTAACACATTTGCAACACATGCAAAATGGTTAACCCATATGCAAAAACCAAATCAAATTAAGATTTGAGCTCGAGTGAACGCGGAATGAGATCACCAACACATGATGAAGCTCAAGCTAGGAGACAACCCCTCTTAATAGCACGGCGATAAAAACCTTAGACTCAAAGACTACAAAAGTCCTTAGCCTATCTAATTATACCTTCGCCGCTCGCAAGCAATCCCCTTTGGGGTCTTTATGATCTTCACTCATTTGCTCCCCCGGGATATCACTCGACTCCTCTTTCAACTTCGGGATCTTCTCTTGACGTCCATCACCTCATGATGCCGTCCTTGTCCCGTTCTCAATTATCTCTTGGACTTAACCTAGCTCAAATCACAACTCATGAAAATCGTTAGTCCAAGATGCATGGTTGTCTCAATTATCTCTTGCACTCCATTAACACATAATGGATGCCTTTAGATCAATTGAGCACAACCTAAATCAATTGAAATGATTTAATTGTGTCTTAAGTATAATAATGCAACTCATGCTTCATTATACTTAAGAGCTATTCATTTGTCCTTAATTAATCAAGGAACACCATCAACACATGATGAAGTGTTCTTTAATAATTAAGAAGACAAATGAACTCAATTTAAATTATCATTTAAATTGATATGAGTATATATTAACTACACAAGTTTTCATATACTCATGTTGATGAAAAGTAATGATCCATTATGTGTAGGCTATATGGAAATGATCATTACCCTAAGTCATCAACTCTAGAATACACCCCACATGTATATGTGCATAAGTATGATTGACTTGGATATAATATGCACATATTCAATTTTATTGTATTGAGTATATCCTATATTACCATGAGTATACTATAACTAGGCAATTCAAATATATACTCAAGGATTTAGTTTCTTTGTCTTGATCCTTATATGTGTCAATAAAGGAATGATCAATACAAAGAGACTTTCAAGTTAAACTACTGAACTCCCCTAAGTATGTGCATCCATGTAATATATGGATTGAGAAACATAATGCACATTTTGTGGTAAATGTAATGGGGACATTCATACTTTAACTTGACTCCAAAGTATGCAACTAATACTAGAATGAATATGCAAACATACCTCGGGTTTTCCATTTTTCAATGCGATGCGACTAATCAAAAATATTCTAAATAAATAAGTTAGTCTCGATATAAGATTTGTCATTAATAACAATATCGCATTAAATGGATAATCGCAATATTAGATTTGTCATTAACACCAAAACCATAACTAATGAAGGTTGAACTTATAGATGGGGCCAACGCCAGCGACGGTTACCGAGATGTCCTGCGGCGCCGCTGCCGAGGTCTGGCGGCTGGAGCTCCGAGGAAACCCTAGCACGAGTGGAGTCTGGAGGCGAGATTTCTGCCCAGTCGCCAGACAGGCTGCCAAGGGCTGAATTCGTTGCATTTATTGCCGCTAACCGCAATATCGACCGCAATTTCGCCGCCAAGTACCGAATTTTCGAACACTGATAGGAAATTTTCGATTTTAATGGGATTTGGAAAAAAAATACCGTATCCAAACGAGGACTAAAAATTCAATCGGTGAATGCTGAGTGACAGGTTTTCCTCTCTGACCTCTAGAAAAAAATACAGAAGAAACATGTAACGACCCTCCTTTTTTACAAAATACCAAGAAGGGTGATTTATGTGTATACAATACTATTCATATGATCAGTAACTAGTAAGCACATTTACAACAATTAGAATCATAACCATACACAATATTATTAAAACGGAAACTATTTATACAATGTAGTCTTACAGTTCAGAGTATATTGTAGCGGAAGAAATAAAAGTCATGTAGTGTGCCCATCCAACCTTTAGGCAACTAATAAGGCATAAGTTCTAAAAAACTTACTAAGATAATTCCCGCATCCCGCGTCAAACTACATGTCGACTGGAGATTTACTATCTTCACCTAAAACCAACAAATAAGCAAGATTGAGTACTTTCGTATTCAGCAAGACTTGAGGTGGTATTTACAAATGCAATAATGTAGGCTATGTCAAAGGAGGCTTCTACGGTTAATTTGCATAAAGCAAAATTTGATTTGTAAATCCAGTTGTAATTTGTAAAAGCAAGTTTGGTGATATGAAAATAACAAGTAAGTAAAGTATAAATAATAACTCACAAGACTCACGACGTGAGCATCGAGACATCCAATTCGCTAACACCATTTTATGCCAAAAGGCAAACAGATGAAACCAAACCCTTTCGAAAATAATAAAACATTTAACTCATGCTGATGCACCAAGATTTCTATGACCATGGAGCAGCTTTTTTGAAAAAATTTACTCTCTGTAGAGGTGTATAACTTTACCCACAAGAAATGATTATCCCCATTTGCCAAGCCAAGAATACACTTCCTTTGGTGTGTCGGCAGGAGATCATAATATAACGATTACATTGCTTAGTTTTAACTTTGCACTAGCCTAGTGACAACAAATCCGTGCTATGGTGTAAATGTTTGAGTAGTCATCAGACAAAGAAATGATTAAGCATATCCATAGCATAGCGTACATCATTGTATCAAGAACGTTATTCCCAACACCTCGGTGTAGACATCCTCCGAGCAATCATCCTTTGAAAACCCGTACTATTCTAGCCTACTAATGTGCAAAGCTAGTTCTAAGTAATTCTTCCCTGCCACTTGGCTAAGAGTGAGGGTAAGGGATGGGCAAAAGGGGTATGGCAACTGGCTGGTGACTTGAGGGCTAAGGAAGAGTGTATTTCTATAACTTAAGATGTTACTAGAACAATAATAAGACGCACGCCTACAGTGAACGTAAAAACAAATTTATGTTTTTTAGGAGAAAACGAATCACGAAAACAAATTTTGCTTGTAGGCGTGAACGAAAAACAAATTTGTGTTTTCTCGGAGAAAAAACGGACCACTAATTTTTTTTTGGAAAAGCGAGAAAAACGAGCACGAAATCATTTTTTCGGGAAAAGCGGACACGAAAACATTTTTTCCGGAAAAACGAGCACGAAAACATTTTTTCGGAAAAATGGAGAAAGGACTAAGCGCGCACGTCGCAAGCGTGAACGAAAAACAAATTTGTGTTTTCTCGAGAAAAACGGACCACGTTTTTTTGGAAAACGAGGAAAACGGACCACGAAAATATTTTTTCGGGAAAACGAGGAAAACGGAGCACGGAAATATTTTTTCCGAAAGAACGGAGGAAAAAGTCTAGAGATAGAGCTGAACAAATTTTTCTGGTGACGAAAACTTTTTTCTCGAGAAAAATGGAGAAAGGACCTAAACGTAAAGAGCAAGGACCTAAATATTACATTTTTGGACCTGTCCGCTATCCTGAAAAATTAGAAAAGGGCAAATTTGTGTTTTTCTCGGAGAAAAAACGGACCACGTTTTTTTTGGAAAAACGAGGAAAAACGGACCACGAAAACATTTTTTTCGGGAAAAAACGAGGAAAACGGAGCACGGAAATATTTTTTCCGGAAAGAACGGAGGGAAAAAGTCTAGAGATAGAGCTGAACAAATTTTTCTAGTGACGAAAACTTTTTTCCCGAGAAAAACGGAGAAAGGACCTAAATGTTACGTTTTTGGACCTGTCCGCTATCCTGAAAAATTAGAAAAGGGCTTGTTCGCGATTTGAATTTAACGGGAGGTTTTTTCCGCAAAACGCGCATGAGGGACCCAAACGCGATTCGGAAAAGGAAATCTTGTCCTTTCAAAAAATCGCGAAGGACCTATTCGTAATTTACAGGGACCTATCCGTAATTTCGAGAAACACAGAGGGTTTTTCACAAAACGGGCAAAGTGACAAGTGGATAGCCTCATTGAGCCGGAACCTTGCAAGCTTTAATAGAAGGTATTATATTAGTGTTGTATGAAATGTGGGTTATAGCCTGTAAAAATGTTTGAGTGTGAGAGTCCTTGTGTTTATTATGTCATTCCATTTCTACCAACGTCTTTTACTTTGATTTCATCAGTTATTTGATTTGTGTGTATCTAACTAAATGTGATACCACTTTTGAATGGTGATGGTGATCCTCAATTTGGTTGTTAATTGTGAAATCTGTTTTGATTGAGTTGAGGTTGTGCATATGAGTATAACTGTGTAAGCATATGTATGAACATTTGCTCAATTATCTGCCTAGGTTGGAAATTATGTTCACATTTGTACATATGTACATATATGCACGTGGCCTTTAGAAAGGATATATATATATTGTATTTTACAGTTAGGTTGTGAATTATATATATTTTTGTATGCTCATGAAAGTGTATTTGGGTAGTCAAGTATGATTTAGTTTTTGGTTAATGTTTTTGCATCCTGCCTTTAGTTGAAATTTTCAGAAATATTTTATGGACTAGAGTGTAGTTACACTTTATAAGAATTAGATTGGAATTTGTTGTTTCTATTCTTTCGTTAAGGTGAATGTATTTGCAAATGGTTTTATGTTATTTGATTTTGAAACGTGATATCAAGGACTACTTTCAACCATTAAAAACTTTTTATTAAAATGCAGGAATCCAGAAAAACTAAAAAAAATTTCAGCTTAAGGCTAAAATTCAAAATTAAGTCACATTTCAAACTCAAATTTTTATTTTACTCATTTTTAGATTTTAAATTCTTACTTCATTTCTTTTTGAATTTTTGGGATGTTACAAAACACGCTCCAAAGGATAAATTAACTTATAACAAAATTTACCCTTAACCCAGCAACCTGCTTGTCCCTCTCATAAATTCCATTCCATAGATTTCATGATCCCTTCATCCTATTAGTTTTCTTTATGCTACCACTAAACGAGATTTTGCAACAAACTCTGCCTTATTTTATCTATTCTTTTTTGTGTTACGGTTGAATCATATTCATTTGCCTTCCAAATAAATTTTATTTTCACATTTGTATGGTTTAATTTGAGTTCATTTTTTTTATCAAGGATAATACCATCTTCACTCCGTAAAACATGTTAGCAGATTTACTACGGTTATCTTAGCCATACATTAAAATAACACTTCGCTTATTGGATACTACTGGAGAAACACGTATACTGTGTATGTCGAGTATATTCCAACCAAATCAATCTCAAATCAGCATCACGTTTGTCCAATGACTTATTTGTAACATATGAACTTTATATAGGGTTCTTGTAGAAATTATATCGTTCCCATGAAATTCCTATTACTCTCACAACAATAAAAAAGCATTTTTTGCACCGTAAGAGATATACAGGGCAATTTGTGTTTATTAGGCTTCACTTCACTAGATTCGTGGATCTGGTGGAATCACAGTATTCCTAATTCCATCAAATCAGAGAACCGAGATGTGATTACATTAAGAGTGTTTAGATGAATCATCTTGTTTACATTTTAAACTAAAAATATAAAATTAATTCACTTTATTTTAATCTATAAATTTTAGATTTTAGATAAAGTTAAAATCTGAAACTCTATCAAACGTACCATTACTTTTGGGATGATGATTTTCAAATATCCAAAATCGGAACATTAGAAGATTTGCGGTCGAGGCGGTTAAAAACCAGGAGGAACCCGAGCCTAGGGTTTGGTCTGGTTTGCCCCTCCAAAGCAAAAGCGAGATACCCTTCCACGCCTCAGCCTCCGCACCCAACTCGAGCGCCGCCGCTAGGGCTAGAGCTAGAGCTAGAGCTTGCCCTCCTCCCCCATCGGATACCTCTTTGCGGCGGCGGCGGCGGCGGCTGCGGAAAAGGAGGAGAGTGGCCGGAGATGGCGGACCGGCTGACGCGTATCGCGATCGTGAGCGAGGACAGGTGCAAGCCCAAGAAATGCCGCCAGGAGTGCAAGAAGAGCTGCCCCGTCGTCAAGACCGGTAAACTCTCTTACTGCCCCCTCGCGGTTCCTGGTCGATGCGGGCTATTTTCTTTTTTCGCGGATAGTTTTGGCGAATCGAGGTGTAGATCCCAGCGGTTTGCCTGTTCCCACTGGCAGTATGTTCCTATGACGATTTTGATATTAAAATGGGCGCTGATTGATGAGTGGGCGTTCCTTGCAAGATCCGGGGATTTGGTGGGATTGACATAGTTACCTGTTAATTTTTCTGCTGTTGCTTCGTTGTTATGAACTTGTTTAGTGTTTTATTTTCATTCTTAAGCGCGCTACTAGGTACTAACTGTTCAACTATTCTTATGATTGTCTATGAAGAAGATCCCTTATCCAAATAAGTGTGCGCATATGTAGTGCTTATTCTGATTGTGTACAGCAATTCTACACTTCCCCTAACGTTCTGTGACCCTGATGCTTGATGTGTTGTATATGCTAGCGAGTTTCCTGGTTTCAAGTGGTGTTATGATTATGACAATTTACTGGTTTGTTGTACAGGGAAGCTTTGCATTGAAGTAACGCCGGCGTCGAAACTTGCATTCATTTCTGAAGAGCTTTGTATTGGTTGTGGTATTTGCGTTAAGGTATGCTTGTAACTTACCACAGCTATTAGTGTATGATTTGTCTATGTGCTATAACATAATCTTCTCACTTCTGCTGTAATTCTTGCTGTAGAAATGCCCATTTGATGCCATTGAGATCATCAACCTTCCAAAAGATTTGGAAAAAGATACTACCCATCGCTATGGGCCGAATACCTTCAAATTGCACAGGTACGTTCGGTTGATCAAAGAGCTTGGTTTGCACAAACTTGTGCATTGTTTGTCATTTTTGTGTTGTCTAATCTGGCCTGAAGATGTCCTTTTGGAGAGTTACTGATTTAGCACTTGCAGGTTGCCTGTCCCAAGACCTGGTCAAGTTTTGGGCCTTGTTGGAACTAATGGAATTGGAAAGTCGACAGCACTTAAAGTGTTAGCTGGCAAGCTGAAACCTAATTTGGGACGTTTCAAAGTATATTCCAATTCCATACCTCCTACCTAATTTCCTTTTTGTTGCTGTTGGTTTCCACTGACTTTTCTTTTTTGGGGAAAAGTTTGCTTTGTTTCATTCCATTTCTATGAACTGCACAAAAGATGGTTATTTACCTTTACTTTTTTTTGGGCAGAATCCACCTGATTGGCAGGAAATCCTGACATACTTCCGAGGGTCTGAACTTCAGAACTACTTTACACGTATATTGGAGGATAACCTGAAGGTCCTATATTACCACTTTTTACTCATCCTTTTAATTCATGTAGGGTTTGTTAGTGTGCAATCTGCAACAAGAGGCTCTTGATATCCTGTTTACAGTCACCACGCACTTGCCATGGCAACTATTTTATACTAGCGTTGGTGTTTGTTGGAGTCTTATTTTCTGTTCTATAGAGCATCATATATAACGTTGAGCATTGTTAGAAAACGCTTGTACTACATCCAAACAGTGAATAAGCATAGCATTGTCAATATAATAACAATATTCTCTTTTACTTTTGCATTTAGCCATATAAGTGTAGATAGTCTGATATTATTCTAGTCTTGGAGTTGTTACGGTACCTCAGTTACTGACATACAACATATTAGAATAGTATGTTATATGTTTTTTTTTTTGGGTTACTGATGAATAGTTCTGATACCTTGCATGCTCTCTCTATCTCTGTACAGGCAATCATCAAGCCCCAGTATGTTGACCACATTCCAAAAGCTGTTCAAGGAAATGTAGGTCAAGTACTTGACCAGAAAGATGAGAGGAATATGAAAGCTGAGCTGTGTGTTGGCCTTGAATTGAACCAAGTTATTGAAAGAAATGTAGGAGATCTGTCTGGCGGTGAGCTTCAGAGATTTGCAATAGCAGTTGTTGCTGTACAAAATGCGGAAATTTACATGTTTGATGAACCATCAAGTTATCTTGATGTTAAGCAGAGGCTGAAAGCTGCACAAGTCGTTAGATCCTTGCTTAGACCCAACAGGTATATTTGTTAAAATGATTTATCTTTTGACTAAAAACTTCAAGAAAATTAGTATTAAGTGTTATATGATTTTGTTTTCAGCTATGTCATTGTTGTGGAACATGACTTGAGTGTCTTAGATTACTTGTCCGACTTTATTTGCTGCTTATACGAAAGCCAGGTGCCTATGGTGTAGTTACTTTGCCATTTTCGGTCCGAGAAGGTATCAATATTTTCCTGGCCGGATTTGTTCCAACAGAAAATCTCCGGTTTCGAGATGAATCTCTTACATTTAAGGTAACATATGCACATACAATTTGTGATCCTTGTTGAGTGGTGAAATTTTGTTCTTATGTTAGTATTGTACTTTTAGATTGCGGAGACTCAGGAAAGCGCTGAGGAGATTGCGACATACCAACGGTATAAGTACCCTACCATGAGCAAAACACAGGGAAATTTTAAGCTTTCTGTTGTCGAGGGTGAATTCACTGATTCTCAGATTGTTGTGATGCTTGGTGAGAATGGGACAGGAAAAACTACATTCATCAGAATGCTGGTACATCTCTCTCCATCCCTCCTTGCCTCACTGTCTCTGGTTGAAAATAGTGCTAATATTCAAAATGACACAAATGGAAACTTTGGGTTCTTGATTTATCTACCATTATGGACACTATGGGCTTGACATAATTATAATAAGTCTGTTATAGTTTCTGTCACTTTAAAAATTATTGCAACTTGCTAATGCTGTTCGACGCCTAAACGACTACTGGATACTACTATATTAGGTACATGCGAGCCATTTTAGGTATTATCAACATTCTATTGTGTAGTTTGCTTATAGTAGTGATATGCACTATGTGCCTGCCATACCAGCAGTAAGCAATTTTTTATATCGACTCTTGTAAAAAATTTCTGTTCCTTATTCTAATGTGAATATGTTGGTGCTGGAAACCTAATATGATGCCATTTTGTTGGTTGACAATGTTGATCTTAGTTTATTTGAAACCTAATGTGATGCCGTTTTGTTGGTTGACAATGTTGATTTTAGTTTAGTGTGGTTTACTTCTCTTTGCTATATTGCCGAGTGCGAAAATTTATTCTGTTAGTAAAGGTGTGAATTTGATCTTGTTAAGAGATCAAGGATTTTCTTGTCTTTCTGATGCTGCTGCACTGTATATTTCTTCTGATTTATATGAAGATTTACTAATTACTATGACATGATTCTTTAACATATGTAAAGTTCATCTGGATTTGTTTTTTTAAAAAACAAACTTGGTAATCCAACCTGCACTGAGTAGATGAAGCATGTGGCATCTTATGTCCCTTTTTTACTGTATGGACAGGCTGGGTTGTTGAAGCCAGATACTGTGGAAGGAACTGAGATTGAAATTCCTGAATTTAATGTGTCTTACAAGCCTCAAAAGATTAGCCCAAAGTTCCAGAATACCGTGAGGCACTTGCTTCATCAGAAAATTCGGGATTCATATACCCATCCTCAGTTTGTTTCTGATGTCATGAAACCACTACAAATTGAGCAACTCATGGACCAGGAAGTTATTAATTTATCAGGTGGAGAGCTTCAAAGAGTGGCATTATGTCTTTGCCTTGGAAAGGTAAATATGATGTTTCTTTTAACATGGACTGTTGCTTCTTTTACTCGAATTTTTTAGTAGGTCTACAAAGTAGAATGTTTTTTTGGGGAATAACATTATATTTTATGTTCAATGGTTTTCAAAAGTTTCAAGACTGCATCCAGGGCTTTCTTATTATTTTACATGCTTAATATACTAAATGTTGTTTTTCCTATTCGCTTTTATAACCGTACCTTCTAGGTCTGTATTTATAATCCTGTAAGATTTTGGATATGTCATCGAGCTCAAAGATAATATATAGGCCATACCATATGTGATACTTCTCCCTGCTTGATTGGAATTTTCAGCATACCCAAATAAGGCAAATACAAGCATTTAATCCTGTATGCATGTGTGCACAGTACATGGCTTTTCCAAAATCTTGTCAATCATATGCTAGTATTTATTGATAATATATAGGATCAGCTTGTTGATACTAACATTGTGGTTGTTCAGCCTGCAGATATTTATTTGATTGATGAACCAAGTGCATATCTTGATTCAGAGCAGCGTATTGTCGCCTCGAAGGTTATCAAAAGATTCATTCTTCATGCAAAGAAAACTGCATTTATTGTTGAGCACGATTTCATCATGGCAACTTACTTAGCTGACAAGGTTATTGTTTATGAGGGGCGAGCTTCTATTGACTGTACTGCCAATGCACCACAGTCTTTGGTATCTGGGATGAATAAATTCTTATCGGTGAGTGCAGAGTAAAATATGAGTTATCCACAATTTACTAGTAATACCAGCTCAAATTCTTGTCTTCGGTTCAGTTGTATGCTTCTTTATCTAAGATTAAATTTCAGTAGGATTCACTGATTATAGAATTGCGATGAAAGCTTGATTAATAATATATAGATATCCCCCCACGTTGGCTTCTTCTATGTTTTGCAGCTCTAATTTTCTTTCTTTTGTGCATTGTTTGTGATAGCATCTTGACATTACTTTTAGAAGAGACCCGACCAACTATAGGCCACGAATAAACAAACTGGACTCTACAAAAGACAGGGAACAAAAGTATGCAGGATCCTACTACTACCTTGATGACTAATGTGAGGGAATGCAGGTTGGTACCATTTAATCTTTGTCGCGCCTGCACGTTTGCCGTTCTTATTCTTGAAATACTTACACGTTCTTAAGTGATTTTGTTTCTTTTTTGCCTACTTGTGTAGAATCTTATTGGAGAGCTTCCCGCTCCCGCTCATAATGTTTCCAGGCCGTCGAAATGTGCAAAAGGCTAAGCTGGGAGCTACCACTACATGAGGCATGCTAAATAATTGGCTACAGGAGTGAAGTGCATCGGTTATAAAGCAGAGCATGTGATGGTGATACTAAATTTTTGTTGTTTTGATCTATATGATGGGAAAGATTAGCGTTAAAACTGAGGGGGACTCCATGAGGGGAGAACGATTGTCAGTTTTTGTGTATTTGCGTTATTGTATCATGGATTTTCCATCCGGTATCGTTCAATCCTTGTTTTTATAGATTGCATAATTTTTTTGAGTTGCTTTATCTTTTGTTATCAAATATCAATGATCATCCTTTTGCTTGTCGATTACTAGTGGTGCGTGTAATTCCTTCAAAGTTAGTGTTCAACATGGTAAATTTTTGTCTTGTTTTGTTTTCACATTTAGACAACCTCGTTTTGTAAAATCATACTTCGCTTGATTCAACTAAATTTAAGTTCTATTATGTACAAAGTTGTACCGTTTAGTGAAGCGTTAACCTTAAAATTTAGAAAACCATTCAATTGGCAATGATGCTCTCGCGCATAGTTTTTTTTTAAAGGCAGTGGTGCTGACAGGTACACCTCGCGCTAGCAAAGTAGTATTAGGCATGGTTTACAAAACCGTCAGTTTTCGACCTTATCGTTCTGGTTCTAAAACCGTTTGGTAAACCGTTCTAATTTAAAAAAATTTAAAATTTTGAAAAAATTTATGTGAGCAGTTTTTCAAAAAACTGTTCAAATCCATTTTCGAAGAACATTCAAATGACCGGGTCAGTTTTTGTAGAAAACCGAGCGATTTTTCATGAAAAACCGCGGTTTTCGTAAAAAACCGAACGTTTTTTTTATTTTTTCCAAATTTTTTTAATTTTAAACTCTTCAGTTTTTAAGCGGTTTTTCGCGCGGTTTTTGCGAAAATTGTACCGTGAATTTCGAATTTCGGTTTTTTGAACCCTGGTATTAGGTTACTAGCGGAGTAGCAGTAGCAGTTTGTGGCCAGTGTGGATCGACACAAGGATTCAAATTTTGTTTTAAGGTGACGTCTTGATGGTGACCAAAATTCGAAATCTCGTTGAGATCTCGAAATTTAACGAGATTTCGAATTTTGGGTAAATCTCAAATGAAATTCAAAAACTAAAATTCAAATTTGGTTTTATTTTTATCGGGAAAAACGAAATTTTCGAAATCTTGGTGAGATTTGTAGAGATTTTGGTGAATTTGTACTGAGCCAAAAATAGCTCAAATGATATCAAAAAATTTTGAAATTTTTTTGAGGCTACTAACACATCAGTGATACTCTCATAAAAATTTCATATATTTATCAAATCTAAGGAATTTTTAAAAATTCAAATATTGACTCACAAATTTGAACCAGATGAAAAATAAAACAAACGAGGTTAGAAAATTTTGAAATTTTTTGTGCATAGTTCTAACACATCACTAATATTCCCACAAAATTTTTAGGTGATGATCAAACTTCATGAATTTTTAAAAATTCGGAAAGTACTATTGTCCTGTTAAAAGCTTTATCGGCAAACTTGAACATAATGAAAAATAGTTCAAACCACGTTATAAAATTTTTAAAAATATTGAATGGTCTTAATATATTATTAATGTTTCTATAAAATTTTTAGATAATGATCAAGCTTCAAGAATTTTTTAAAATTTTGAAAGTGCTACGTCTTGATAAAAGTCAGATGATCAATACATAGATTTGCTTTAGCAATCAAAAAAGGTTTAGAATTTTTAAAAATTTTACAGAAGAATTCTAAGTAAATGCTTAAGATCTCATAAAAATTTTGAATCATGATCACACACTAGTGAATTTATAAAATTCTTACAAGGCATTGTACCATTTATGTTCTTTCTCTTTTTGATTTTTGAAATATAACAAATGAAGTTCAATGCTTACATAGTTTTAATTAAGCAAACAAAAAAGTTTAAAATTTTTGAAAATTTTATATAATGGTATTGAAGTAATTCTTAAGCTCTCATAAAAATTTTGGATCATGATCACGCTAGAGAAAATTTATAAAATTCGATAAGGTTACTTTCAGATTATGTTCATTCTGCTTTTTGATTTTTAAAGATAACAAATGAAGTTCAATTATTTTGATTTTTTTATATGATTCTACACTACTAAAGATAGTACCATAAATGTTTCAGATCATTGTCAAGCTTGTACAATTTTATAAAAATATGACATTATTTTTATCAAAATTTTAAAATGTCTCAAAAATTCGGTTTTTCAACAAATTTTGATAGAAGATGACTTTCTTTAGGGTTATTGGAATAAATCCGGTCAAATCTGGCCATAAAAGTTTAGAAAGGTCACCGAAATTTCTGAGATTACTGTAGCAATTTAATTTTTTTGAATTTTTTTAATCTGGACGGGATTTTGAATCTCGTGGGGGTCCGAAATCTCGGATTTGGTGGCATTTTGCCGGTTTTGGTGAGATTTCTATCCATGGTTCGACATATGTAATCCTTTTTTTTACTTACGATAAATTGTAGTTTTTTTCCCTCTACCAAAGTTAATTATAGGATTTTACTAGAGTGACTCATCTGGACGACGACATGTACACCTCCAGTGAAGATTGATGTTGGGCAGAGTTGGTTATAAATAAATCTCCTTTGGTCAGTAGCAGACCTGAACAATAATTTGGGGGGGGGGGGGGTTCTCATAGGTGAAGAACTAGTACTAAGGGGGTGTTTGGCACAACTACAGGTCTACCAAAATCCGTGGAGTTGACGGAATAAGGTATTCTTAACTCCAAAAATTTATGGAGCTAGAGCTGTGGGTACATTAAGAGTGTTTAGGTGGGTCATCTTATTTATATTAGACATATATGAATTCAATTCACTTTATTTTAACCTACAAGCTCCAAATCTGTGATGGAGCTGGAATCTGTAGCTTTGCCAAACAGGGTCTAACTATGGGTAAGTTGATCTAGCTAAAAAACTATAAATTGTGTTGCACTAAATGCAAAGACCGACAATCAATTGGTGGTAAGGTTATTGCAATTTTGCACATCTTTAGATCCTACATATACGCTTCATCTCTTGAGCTGGCATCATGATTTTTTCTATATTCAAGTAGTTAGTCTTACAGATGTGCTATACATGTAATTATGCCTATATGCATTTCATCAAACAACTTAAGAATTTTAGGATAGCTAACAAAAAAAGTAAGCTAGCATAGTGTAGAGTTTTTATGGGTGAATTCCGAAACTATCAATGAAGAGTTTTCGTTATAAATATAGCACCCTATTGTACATGAGAATTAATTATAAATAAAGAGAAGAGTTTGCCTCCCTATATTCTATGTATTCTTCATGATTATTCAATTTGTTCGATTGATACATTATGATTGATCTACGGTATTCGTCATCATTATTCAACATATTATCAACACGAAGCTCTTTGATCTTGTAACACCCGGCACCCGTGCCCGAATGTTACCCTCACTAGCACCATTAATTACAAATCCACTAAGAATAAGACTTAGCAAAGCAAGTTTAACAACTAGGAGATTGACGAATTTACAAAAAATTCTAAAAGACTTCCCTAAAACTAGGACATCCACTCAGCAGATGTAAAACATTTGCAGATATACTATCATTCTAGCAGGTCCTTAGTTAATCAATCACACACATCCAATAGAAATTAACAAACTCCACCACAAATATTACAGACAGAACTCAATAAACATAATCGCAAACAAAGCCTTTTACTAGAAGTTTCACTTAACGATTAAGATCGAACTATAATCAATATGGTGGAAAGGTTATGTTGCAAAGCGTGAGTGTGCTACTACCCCATCCATGCATGCGGTTTCAAGGTACCGCAACAACACAAACAACAAGCGTGAGTCGGCGACTCAAACAAAGTACACGAGAATAGCAAATTCCAATTTAACATAAGCAACACAAAAGCTTGACCATAAGAGCAAGTAATACAATGAAACCAAGAACCGAACAAAACGCACTTATACCCATTTAAAGCAATAACTTAACCATATCAAAAGATTACCGCAATCACGTCATTAACTTGATAGTAAAACACTCAACGTAAAAGAGGCATCACGTGGCTCTAAGTCACTACGTTTTCAACTCAACCACCCTTGTTGCAACTCAAACCATTTTCATTGACTTATTCGAGTTCAAAAACCCAAATTTCACTTCACGGTATTCATACAACATAATTAGCAGAGCAAAGAAGAGAAATGCGCTAATTCATCAATTCAATCCGATCTCCCCCTTTGGGTTGAATCCACGACTCAACCTTCAATTACCATAATCATCATCCATATGACACACCATTTACCACAACATTCATTATTAAAGATGCAATGCACATGAATGCTCATCTCCATGCACGTACCGGTACTGCCGAGTGCCCACCCGTCGGTGTGCACCCTCACGTGCCTTCCATCCCGTAGATGGAAGGTGCCTACTCTTACTGTCTCGCTCCCATTCACCTCGATGAATGGGACTACGAGGTAGGACTTTCGTGTTCACTACGTGTGAACACAGAGGCCCACATCAGAATGGGTCGCCTCTTCCATTATGAATGCACATATGCAATTAACACGAATGGACCGCAACCTTTCATTCATTGCCAACACTAACATAACTATAACCACATACATATACAAGCATATATGTAAATATATACATATATACATAAAATCTCCCATACTACATAAATATATACATGTGCAAATGTTTGTGTATATATATATTTATATAAACACAAGGTCAGTCATACATGCAAGCACACATGACCACAGATTTCAGCAAGTATCACACATAATTGTATGGACCATGGCAGCTCTACACAATCACATACTCTAAGCAGTACCTTTCATTTAGAGAAACCTCATACACACATATAAGTAGGACTTCACATAGACACACAAGATTCAGCAATGTATGTACTTATATAAATAGGCTCTTGCTGAACCCACATTTCCACCAGCACAAACAAGCATACATATATACACACAAAATTCAGCAATACATTGATTCGTACACATACTCAATTCCATTCCCCAGTCGGGGCATAGTTAAGTATGATTCTTGTAAATTAACCACAAGTATCCATGTACCCCATGCTAGCCACTCGCTGCAATAATAACAAAGGTACAGTAAACTCACCGAGATTAAGGTTTACTAGTGACCACTCGAATCCAATAGCTATTTATGTCCTCGAAGGGACGATCACCAATATAACTCATACTTGCCACAATCAATAGAAATTAGCCATGAACAGATAAATAACGACGAACGACTCAATTAGACACATTACTCGTTGTACTTGCCTTTACCAACGGAGAATGGAGTGGCATACGATTGATGCCACACCCGATAAAACCTTCCCTGCAAATAAACAATATTCATCCAACTTAAATTTATGCACACTCGACACAAGCAACAAAAGAAATCAACTCTTATATATGTAGCAAACTTTATTTAAGAAAATCAACCACGATTCCTTTTATTTTAGAAATCATACTAATTGGGCTAGTAAACAACCAAGGTGTCACTAAGCCTCAAAGCACAATTAGAAACCGTTGTTAGGATAAGATTTACTAACGCGAAGAAATCCAAGGACTCGATATGAAGACTGTGAAAACTAGATCATCAAAGATTAATTTCTAAACTGACCAAGAGATGTCATTGCAAATGTGCCGTTGGAACGAACTTGGTTCAGGTTTGCCAAGAATAATACTGATCAACAAAAAGAACGAGAGCTACCATGCTTTGATAGATACACTTTAGTCAACAAGTAGAAATAGGTAACAGCACATAAACTACACCTTCAGAACTCTTATCCAATCTACTAAAAAAAAACGAAAGCGCATGGCGTAGATACAGCACAAAGAAGCCACCAAAAACGGAACTGCAAAAAGGATCAAGAAGAAAACAAAAATGTGCTATCTGCTGGCCGAAAGGAGGGCTTACCATCCAATAAAGATCACAAATCCTAATCTCGATTTATCGCAACAAAACATACTCGATAGATAAAACTTGTATAAGCCGAGGATGAGATCGCTAAATGATCACAACCTAAAACATAGTTAAAGAAGTACAAATAATTATGAAATAACAATAACAACTTTGTCCCAAAATAAGAAGATAAGCAAATTTTACTACAATTGTAGCTCAAGACAAACATGTCCAAATGACCAAGGTAAATCAAGAACTTTATCAAATTCCACATCAATCGAACATAAAGTGTTCATTTCTATTCAAGCAACTACAATAAACTAATTTTACATGATTTAGCCAAGTATAACAACAATGCCCATCAAAACCATAAAAGGAACATATAATCCCCTTCCCACTAGGAATCTAGTTAAAGATTTTACAAGAAATTAAATGCATTAAGGAAATTATTAAAAGTGGCACAATAAGTTTCTCCATTCACATCCCAATTGAGCAAAGATAAACCAAATCTCTATCCACCTTACTCAACTACATGCAAGCTAATTCAAGAGAGCATTTCAACAAACACATGGCGTGCGCAATAAACCAAACCCCCCAAATTACTTGTACCTATACTCACCACAAGGAGAAGGCAAGGGAAAGGCAACTTGCATTGCTTCCCAGAGGGAGGAAGAGGGCACCGAGCAGGAAAGGGTGGTTGGGGCTTGGTCATGAGGGACCGGCTGAGGGAGGAGGGCGCGCCGGCCAAGGTCTTGCCGTCCTTGAGGGAGGAGCACGAAGGTGGCGCCGAGCTCGGGGGAGACCGGCTGGGAGCGGCCCGAGCCGAGGGAGGAGGCGCAGGCGGCGCCGACCGGAAGGAGGAGCCAGGGAAGCAGCGGCATCACCTGGGGGAAAAGCAAGGTGCTAGCCGCCATGAGAAGTAGCGGCTGGCTGCTACTGATGCCGCTTCTTCCAGCAGGGGACCAAGATGGCGTCGCCGGCAGGGGGACCAGGAGGAGCAGGCGGCGCGAAGGGAATGCTTCGGGCATGTCGTGCCTTTGTCGAGAAAGAAGAGAAGAGGGGAGGGGAGTAGGTGTCGGCGGCTGGGAGCCTGGGAGAAATGGTTTGGCTGGGGAAAAATAAAACAGGAGGGGAGATAGGGTTAGAAGCCCCCCACCACTTGGGCCAACACAAGCAAAAAAACAGCCCACACAATCCCTAACACATGCCAAGAAAATTCGAAACTGAATTGGAATATTACAGATCTACACTGCATCAAATTTCGATCAGCATCAAGCGATTAGTCTATTACAAGCCGTACCTAAGTTCGAGCATGTGAATTAATCTCACTTGAGTAGTTCCTTTAATCCTGGAGATTAATTACCCTAATTACCTAGTTTAGTCATTCTTAATCAATAATTTGAGACAAGATCAATCTAGTGGGCAATTAGTATTTTTCTACATACCATTCACAAGGAGATGGAAGAAGGTTGAAGTGCGGAAAGGTAAAGACAATTACTAGGGAAGAGGTAAAGATAAAGAGCAAGAGAGGTTCCAGAAGCAAGACAACCAACAAGACTACTTACCCTGCAATTCCTGCTTTAGGTGTGGATGCACCGCCATCGGTCGATATTGCCGCACAACAAAGCACTTGGCGGACCTTTACATGCAATTCACTGGAAAAGTCAAGAAGATCTAAAGGAACAATGTTGAGACACTGTAATACTCGAAAATAAAATTTTGGGTTCGTGAGAGTCGTCTGGTGGGCTTGTGGGCCGTTGCGGGACACACAGATGATCGTGGGTCATTAAAAATGGTGGAATTGGCTTTGAGGAGAGTATTCTCATTATAAGAAAAGTGAAAATAAAATTAAAAAAAAATCTGCAGCCACCACCTATTTGGGCCCAACCGGCCCACTCCCCTAACCTAACCCTAATCCCCACCTCTCCTTCCCCCTTAGCCGCCCCCAAGCCCTCCCATGGTGGCCGAACCTGCAGCAGCCTCCTCTCCCTCTTCCATGCCATTTTCAGCCACTAGAACTCAAGATCCATCCAGCCAAATCATTCCTTTGTTGCCGGGATCGAGACTACATGAAACGCGAAGAACGGCGAAGATCGGCCTCCTTTCTTCTCCTCAAGGTGAGACCTAATCTTGGGGCTTTGATTTCTGTTCTAGGGTGATATTAGGAGGGTTTTGGAGCCCTTTTCCATGGTTGATTCGTTGAGGGGAGTCGCCGGGAGAAGATTTGATTTTCGGATCAGAGTCCACCAGGTTCGTTCAGTTGGAGCAGTCGGGTTGCAGTCACGGTTTCGTGACCGAAACGATTTTTCCTGCAAAAACGTATAACTAGAAAGTTGTAGATAACGTCGAGGCCTATTTTTGTAGTTCTTTCAGAATTTTTGGAGCGACGGTATGGGAGTAATCTCCGTTAGAAGTGAGCTATCAGAAATTGGAGACAGATTACGTAATCTGTTTTGGACTGCTGATTAATCAAAGATAACAGTGGAATTTAAATTTCTTGTCTTCATGAAAGTTGTAGATAAGGTTGAGATCTAGCTTCTGTAAAATTTTAAGATTTTTAGGTGCAGTATAAAAATAGATATGAAATTATGAAGTAGGCTGCTCTGCAGCGTGCTTCCGATAAATTGTGAGTTAAATGCGTTTGGGCGGGATTCGGGATGTAGGAAGCGAGCCCTAGGGTTATGTTCGCAATGGTACTGTCATGTTATAATGTGGATACCATTGTACAGGTGTTGTTGTTTCGGACGCGTTAGCCCTTCCATCTCCGAAATTAAAGGCAAGTGCATCACTTGTTTGTTTGATATGTGTGTTGATTGATGAAACGTGTGCTTTGTTAATATGACACATTGCAACTTCTTATAACTCAAGATGATGCTACTAGTATGAATAGGCTAAATTGATTCGTGGAGTTATGGGACTAGTTCAAAAATTGTGAATATGGTAATTATATGGAAATCGATGAAAATGTGACTATGTGAAAAATGAAAGATGAGAATATGGTTATGAATGTTGAGAATGGCATTTGCATATGTGCATTCATGAAATGCATCGAGCAAGGCGGTGAGAAAGTCATATAGAATGTATGACTAATCCGGAGTGCTCGGGATCCTACCCCGTAGTCCCATCCACGGAATGGATGGGAGCAGAGATGTAGGACCCGCCTTTGGGTAGCGGGCAAGTCTGCCGGTAGGCCCTTCCACGGATGGATGGGTTTGAGGGCACGCATCGATGGGTGGTGCTCGGCAATACCGGTATGTGCTAAAAAGGAGATGAGACATGCATGATGCATCAAATGAGATGAGTTAAGACATGCATAAGCATGAACGATGCATTGTATGGATAGAAATCGTGTATGTTATGTTTTTGGGTTAAACCCCTTCTTGATGGCTAAAGGACCGACAGTACTTATTGTTTCATGTTTGTTTACATGCATGATGCATCAAATGAGATGAGTTAAGACATGCATAAGCATGAACGATGCATTGTATGGATAGAAATCGTGTATGTTATGTTCTCGCGTTAAACCCCTTCTTGATGGCTAAAGGACCGGCGGTATGTGATATGTTATTGTTTGCTTATCAATTATTTGGATGCGCTTGCTGAGTCTTTTGACTCACCCTTATTGTTTCATGTTTTTTTTTGTAGGTGTTATGATGAGCGACATGCGGGAAAAGGGACTAGAATAATCACTCACGCCACTTTACTTACATAGTCTTAGTTTTTACTTGAGATGATACTTTATGTTGAACTCCGTAGATGTTTTTCTTGATATCATGGATGTTTAGCGCTAAACTAGCTAGTGCGACGCGATTGAGACATTTACTGTGAGATGGAACGTTTGCAACTTATTATGCACCGTTTATGATATCCTGCGTTATTACTTGTGTTAGTGTATCGAATGGTTCTTATGTCTACTGAGTGGATGTCCGTATATTTAGGGGAGGTGCCGCCAAAATTTCTAATGAAATTGGGAGTTAGTAGCACTCGGGGCTCATTTGTGGAGCCGGGGTGTTACAGACACACACGCACACACATATATATAAAGGAACAATGTTGAGACATACTCTACCGCTCAATTTGTTATTGACATGAATGCTGAGAAGAGTAATGATATGGTTCTGGATCCTACGGAGAAATTTCAAAAGGACATTCTCGGACATGGGAACACTCCTAAGGATGAAGATGATCTTTTTGGGACTAAGTTCAAGGAGTCCCAGAAGGACATCCATGACTTATATGAAGACCTGAACTAGTCTCCTAAATATTCCTTCACTTTGCTAGTCGATGCCACATATTCCTCATAAGTCTCCCTATCATTGTAGTTTTAGTTTCTGAATGAACCTTAGTCTATGCTCCTGTTGAGCGATTATTATTTAAAGTTGAATAAATTAATATTTCTAAAGATATTTGATTCATTTATTGTGCTATGTTTATTCTATATTTTACAATATGTTCCTAATATAACAATTGTTTGATTTCTAAAGCATACTTTTAACATAGAACAACATATAATCCAATAGCGGAAAAGGAAATCTATCTTGTAGATTGTTGAATTATAAATTCAATTCTTAGATAAACTAAATATTTTTATACTTTGACTAAGAAAATTAGAAATATTATGACTATCGCTGTAAGCAATGCCCTCAATGCTAACACTGGAATGGTCATTATAGTTCTCCTTATGGGTATTGGTCATTATAGTTCTCCTTATGGGTATTCATATAATAATGAAAGATACTTTCTTGTACACTGAGTTCAGTCGTACTCTATTATGTTTCAAAGACACCTGTCTGAATGGATTCCACATGGAGACAGATAATGAGTATGATATAGAATACCTAATCATGATCAAGTTTAATGGGTGCTAGAAGTGTGTGGTTAAAAAACTTCCTTCATTCTCATCAATATTATACTATACATATATAAAATCAGAAGTTAATGTTGCAATGACAACAATACTTAAAACCCCCAAAACTATTAAGATCTAACATGATCGACTGGGTCATTCTGGATTGAATATGATGAGAAAAATCATCAAAAATTATACTAGCTATAATTCAAAATCTACAGACTTTTTAGACCTAAAGACTTATGGTTTGCTTGTGCTAAAGAGAAACTCATGACTAGACAATTTTCTAAAAGTTAGGAAATAATCTCTGAGTTTCCTGGAAAGAATTCTAGGTGATATTTGTGGATCTATCCAGCCCTGTCGGTCCCCTTTATATATTTTATGGTATGAATAGATGCTTTTACTAGATGGTCCCATGTGTGACTCTTATCTACTCAGAATCATAATTTTGCTAAATTATTTGCCCAAATTATTAATTTAAGAGTTCTTTTCCAGATGAAAGGATTAAGTCTATTTGAATAGACAACACCAAATGAAGTTTGCTTCGAAGGTATTTAATGATTATTGTATGTCTCTCGGGCATAAATGTAGAGTATTCAATAACTCATATCCGCATACAAAATGGCCTTTCAGAGTCATTAATTAAAAGAATAAAATTATTGCTAGATCACTCTTGCATAATTGTAGGCTTCCTACTAGTTGTTAGCATCATACGGTCGCACACTTCTATATATTAATTCAACCCAAGCCAATTGCATGCTATGACATTTCCCCTTGTAGTTAATGCATGGGAAAGAACTAATGATTTTCTACTTATGAAAAATTGGTTGTGCTGTATACATGCTAATTTCACTACCATATTATACATTGATGGGCCTTTACTAGAAGTTGGGGATCTATGTAATTTATGAATCTCCATCAATTATTGAATACTTTGAGCGTATGATAATGGATTTGTATACGGACTCGGCACGTTGACTATATTTTGATGAAGACAATTTTTTTGGTATTAGGGAGAAAAGTACTACACTAAAGAATGCGAAAAATTTATTAGAATGTCACGAGCATTTAGTCCTTAGATTAACGCACTAAATAATCCGAACTTGAAGTTCAAAGAATAATAATTATGCAACAAATAGCAAATAACTTGCTAGATGCTTTAACTAATTATAAGGAGTGATCTCAAATACGCAATAAATACATCAAGAGAGTGGAAATACCCCAAATAAATATTGAATCCACTCTTACCCGATAAGAAGAGGGGAGACCTACAAAGCATGGGACTCAAATCATGGAGACTTCAGTATAAATAGAGAACGAAACAAGTCAAAATAATCTTTAAGACAATAGAAGAAGCTCAACCCGATATTAAAAATCTTTGAATCTAGCCATGCTAAGGATGGTAACCCCAACAAACATTTGTGCGTATAATCGTATTTGGGAGATTGGAACATCTAGACTCCATTGTTGTGGGAATCACGAGGACTTGGAAGGAATTAATGAAGAAATATCCACAAATTATGTAGATTTAGGAGAGCTGTATAAAAAATAGTATAATTATCGATATATATTTTACCTAAAAAATTTCTAAAGCTCTTGATCTAGATCAGAACTAAAGTCCATACACTATAATAAAACCTCACACGAGAGGACACTTTCTTATAGATATTTTTTGCCTCTACAAATTGTCATAACATATTGTAAAGACACCTTTTTGCGGTATCTTAGAAGGTGTCTTAAATGTAGAGATACTATTTTGAGATATTTTGATAAATAATATGGAATATGTAATTGTAGATACTTTTTAAAACATTTTTAAATTGTAAAAATTCATATAGAGATTTTTTTAAGAAAAAGCGTTGGGATGTCCGTTGTCATCCGATTAGCACCGCCACCAAGCACTAACACTACTAGAAGCAAAGTTGTTATGTTGTGACCGCTATGGCCTTTGACGTCCAACGAGCATAGTCCTTGGCGGAATTTTGTTCGAGGTCACTTTTTATAGCTAACGCCAATGGTAAAGTTGCCAACATTGAAAAAAAAGTCACTTGATTTTTTTTTCATCAAACAACTTGCATATGCTTTTGCATGCATACCTAGTGCAGCCTATCACTCTATCTTGGCGTACTCACGTGAAACTTGCTTTTTCCTCGCAAGGAGACAATTCATGGAAAGTCGCTATGGTGGGTTTTCTTTCCATTGAGGATCACTAGGGCAGAGCAAGGCCTTACCCTCTGTTAGAGATAAAGTTGTTGTTGTCGTATTCTCTGCAATTAGTTGTATTCTCTGCAGATTAGCTGGCTAGTTGTTGTTGTTAGCTAAATTGTAACAAACTGATTCTCCTGGTTGTTTTGGCCGTTGCTCCTGTAGCTTATCAGGTTCCTCCAAATCATCTTCTCTTCTTTCATGGTATCAGAGCCTTGATCCAAACCACAATGTCTAGCAATAGTTCTAGTTCTTCTTCAACATCTGCAGCAGATGGTATGCTTTGTCATTGAGCGATCGCATCAACAACGGTAGGAATCTTTTCCCAAGACCCACATTTGGTCATTTGATCAATGTGAAACCGACAGGATAATTATCTCCTGTGGAAAGCCCAATTTGTACCATATCTACGCAGTCAACAGCTGCTTGGATATGTTGATGGATCAATTGAAGTTCCGGCAAAATCAATCACTCAGGGATCTCGTGATGGAGTCACAATGATCTCAAATCCTGCATATATGCAAGGTTGCGTATGACGGTGGCCCTCGGTGTGCTTTTGTCATCCCTGCTCCAAATGTTATGGCGCGGTGATGTTGTTATTCATCGCCGTGAAGTCCGGGAGGCCCTTGATCGAATGTTTTTCGTCGGTGGCTCAAGGGCGAGGATTATGCGATCCGTCGCCAACTTGCAACCATCCAAAAGAAGGAAATGGGTGCAGGAGAATTCTTCAACAAGGTCAAGAATCTTGCGAGACACCTTGGCCACTCTTGGTCAACCCACGAAGATGATGAAATTGCCACATATCTCTTCATGGGACTCGACAATGATTATGATCCATTGGTAACATTGCTGAACACTCGACAGAGCCCCTCACCTGGATGAGATCTATGCTCATCTCATGAACTATGAACTTCGTCACGACCAGAACAACATTGTTACTCATCCTTCGCAAACTCGCTTCTTGTGGCCATGGTCGAGCGATGAAGGTCGTGGTGATTTTGGTCATTCGACGGTGGTTGCGGCGGTGGTGGTCACTACCACGGCTCGAAATCGTGGTGGTTGTAGTCACCACCATAATCAAGGAGGCCATCACCAAAATCAAGGAGGACGACCGCCTTGTCGATCTGCAGAAGATCGGTCATGTCGCCTCAAATGCTACAATCGCTTCAACCATGCTTTTCGGATGGAAGAACATCCAATAGCTGCGATTGCTTCCACCCAATCCTATTCGATGGATTCCAACGGTATTTGAATACGGGGCTACTAACCACATCACAAGCGATCTTGATCGCCTCACTATGAGAGATCGATACAATGGTCGGGATCAAGTTCGTGGCCAATGGCACGGTATGCATATAAGTCACATTGGTCATTCTAATGTTCATACCCCACATCGAACTCTAGTCATGAGAATATCCTTCATGTTCCTCAAGCTTCAAACACTTATCGTCTATTCATAAATTTTGAAAGACAACGATGTATTCTTTGAGTTTCATCCCGATTTCTTTGTCATCAAGGACCGAAGCAGCGAAGATGTCTCTTCTTAAAGGGCATGCAAGGGTGGACTTTATCCTTTATCACCGATGCTCTTCATCATATCCACACTGCTTTCTCGGTGTCAAGTCATCCATGGATTGGTGGCATTGCCGTTTGGGACATCCATCGCCTAATATTGTTCAAAGATGTTCTCGCAAAAGTCTAGTCTTCCATTTTATCGAGTCCAATAAATTTGATGTATGTGATTCTTGTCAACAGGCAAGGATCATCAACCGCCATATTCTTTGTCAAATAAAGCTACTCCTCTTGAGCTGGTTCACTCAGATGTTTGGGGGCCAGCCCATGTCTCGGTAGGAGGGTTTAAATACTATGTTAGCTTTGTATATGATTTCAGTAGATTCACTTGGATCTACTTGCTCAAAAATAAATCCAATGTTTTTCATGTTTTTCGTCAGTTTCAGTCTCATGTTGAACGCATGCTGAACACTAAAATCATCACAATGCAAACTGATTGGGGAGGTGAGTAGGTTGAATCACTTCTTTAATCAAGTTGGCATTGCTCATCATATCTCATGTCCCTATGTGCATCAACAAAATGGCAAGGTTGAGCATAAACACTTTCACATTGTTGATGTTAGTCTTTCTCTACTCGCTCATGCCAACATGCCACTTCGGTTTTGGGATGAAGCGTTTGTAACAAACCACTATCTAATAAATCGAATTCCTACAAAAACTCTAGCCTTTGACAATCCTCTTCACAAACTCCTTGGTGAAACCACGACTATACCTTCTAGAAGGTTTTTGGATGCGCGTGCTGCCCTAATCTCCGACCCTTCAATCAACACAAGCAGTCGTTCCGGTCCAAACAATGTGTATTCATAGGTTACAGCCCTCTCCACAAAGGATACAAATGTTTAGATCCATCCTCTGGTCGTGTCTATTTGTCTCGTGATGTGGTATTTGATGAGGGACGCTTCCCGTTCTCCATCTCATCTCCAGTCTCTCTGGTACATTGCCTTTGCAATCAAGTCTCCTTCTAATCTCTCTTTCACCTCCCACTGCTCCAGCAGCAGTTTCTTCGGTTCCAGGGGGTGAACATTTGCTGATCAATGATGCTTATGTGTCTAACCTGAATTTGCAGCAATCTAATCATTTGCAATAGCAGCCAGAACAGACTCAGCCATCGCAGGAGCAGACTCAACAGCAGGGAGTTGTGTCACAAAATCAGTAGGAGTAGGCACCACAGTGGCATCCTATGGTCACTCGTCTGCAAGATAACACCAGATAACTATACCATATGCATGCCTAGCTACCACAGCCGAACCATCATCATATGAAGAAGCAATGCAAGATAGCAAGTGGAAAAAGGCAATGGATGATGAGTATAATGCTCTTATCCGAAATGCCACTTGGGAGCTAGTACCACCAAGCAAACAACAAAATGTCATTGACTGTAAATGGGTTTTCAAACTACAACAGAAGGCTGATAGCACGATTGAGAGACACAAAGCGAGACTAGTTGCAAAGGGGTTCAAGCAGCGTCAGGGCATTGATTATGAGGAAACATTCAGTCCTATAGTAAAACCAGCAACAATCAAAGTCATCTTGTCGATTGCTATTTCCCGAGGATGGAGCCTCAAGCAATTGGATGTCCAGAATGCTTTCTTACACGGTGATCTTGAAGAGGAGGTTTACATGAGGCAACCACTTGGATATTTGGATGACAGTATCCAAACCATTTGTGCAAGCTTCTAAAGTCAATGTATGGCTTAAAACAAGCACCCAAAGCATGGTTTGCCAAATTGAGTTCTCACCTACTTCAACTTGGTTTTGTCCCTTCTAAAGTAGATGCTTCCTTGTTTGTGCTTAATCAAGATGGGCGCACAGCATACATTCTGATCTATGTTGATGATATCATATTGACTAGCTCATCATCAGTCCTTACACAATGGATAATTGACCAACTCCAGGATGTATTTGCAGTTAAGGACCTTGGCAGTGCATGTTACTTCCTTGGGATTGAAGTTCAGAGGGATTCTAATGGCCTTGTTCTTACTCAAAAAAAATATGTGAGTGATCTTCTTCACTGATCACATATGACCAAGTGCAAGCCTATAAACACACCAATGTTGCGCTCTTGGCTTGTTGTCAAGAGCCGAAGGCACGCCGTTGTCAGACCAAGAAGCTACATTGTACCACAGTATAGTAGGGGCTCTTCAATATTTAACTCTCACTCGACCGGATATTGCATTTTCAGTAAACAAAGTCTATCAGTTTCTCAATTCACCGACGGATGTTCATTGGACAATAGTAAAACGCATTATCAGATTTCTGAAGTTCACAATGTCCACTGGACTTCGTATAAATAGAGGGTCTTCAAACCTTCTAAGTGTTTTCTCTAATGCTGACTGGGCAGTGTGTCTTGACGACTGTCGATCCACAGGAGGTTTTGCAGTATTCCTTGGATCAAATCTTGTGTCTTGGAGCTCTCGCAAACAAGCCACCGTTTCTCGATTGAGCACCGAATCAGAATACAAGGCGCTTGCGAATGCAACATCCAAAGTGATGTGGATTCAGTCCTTGCTAAAAGAACTTGGAATTTTTCAGTCCAGACCACCATGTTTGTGGTGTGACAACCTTGGTACCACATACCTATCAAGAAATCCCATTTTTAGTGCAAGGAGCCAAGGACCAAACACATTGAGGTAGATTATCATTTTGTTCAAGAACGTGTTGCCCTCAAAGCATTGGAAATCTAGTTCATATATATATTCCAAAGATCAGGTAGTTGATATTCTCACCAAAGCTCTACCAGTGAAGCAATTTTCTCAACTGAGTCACAATCTTAACCTGATCGGTTCTGATTGAGGGGGTGTGTTAGAGATAAAGTTGTTGTTGTCGTATTCTCTGCAGTTAGTTGTATTCTCTGCAGATTAGCTGGCTAGTTGTTGTTGTTAGCTAAATTGTAACAAACTGATTCTCCTGGTTGTTTTGGCCGTTGCTCCTGTAGCTTATCCGGCAACCATGTATAGCACTTATATATAGATAGCAACTAGTTCAATGCCCGTGCGTTGCTACGAAAAAATAAAATTGGTAACGAAACATAAAAGTCAAGCAATAAAAGAAAATTGTGCTACAAGATCAAACATCTATTTCTCCCGATTACAAAAGTTTTTATCCAACAGTTTCGGTCCTTGGAATGGCCGAGTGGCATATCTACAATTCTCTAAGAAACGAACAAAATATACTGAAATGCCTAAAGTTGATGATTTATGTTCATATGATCCAAAATAGTAATGTTTAACATGGCCAGAGGACCCACCGCATGATTTCTTGTGCAGATCGATGTCCTTTGGTATCTAATAACACGACGACGCTTGAGAGCCGGACGGCGAAGCAATGCCATCAACGGCTCGATCACGTACGGCTCTACATACCAGAGGATCTACCACCGTTGGTAGCATGTAGATATGGTTATTGTGTATGTTCAGAGTGAAATGATAAGGGTCAATGGCACAAAAGTCAGTATAGAACTCCTGCAAAAATAGAAGAGCATTCATACACCAATTTCATCATCGCACTCAACTCCCATGCACTTCTTTCCGATAAGCATGTGCAACCATACACAACACTTACGAACTTGCTGCACAACCTCCCGCTCATCCGAATCAGCTAGCACTTGAATCAGGAATCTTCAATATATTGGAGAAGACCGAAAGGAAACAAAGCGTTGAAAGAACCGAATCAACAAAACTCCAAGACAAAATTATATCACCCCAACTCCTAGATCAGTAAATGTAGTCACAAAAAGCAAGTAGTCTTGAGCCAGTAGTTGCTTTAGCATCTTGTTAGTCTGGTGAACACCAAATGATAAATTCTGGCAATGTTATGCATCGAATTTATTGGGGTTTCATCCATAACAACTAAGTTGTCTACCAAATTGTCTACTGATATGAAAATGCATAGGTTATGCATCTAATCTTCGGTTTAACCCTTGAGATATGAAAATGCATGAAAATAATCACAAAAAATTCTTACAAAGATTTTTCTAACATAGGTTATGATATCGCTCTATCACATCATAACATTTGAACTTAAAACTCAACTTGTATGAGAAGCAAAATAAATACTACTATCGGCTATAGTATTGAATTATTCTATGCGAGAATGAATAGGCTTTGGATAACTAAAGGCTCTTTTCTTATTATTATCAAGGCTCCTTCCTTGTTACTAAAAAGGATGGTTTTTCACCGTATCCAATTGGAATTTTTCCAACAATGCGATGCACTTGAATGCCTAGTAGAATTAAGTAAATTTTACCAAAGTGTTACTCAGAATGCTAGGCACGACATAGGTTATGGTGTTGTTTTTACATTATTCCAAGTATCCTGCTGCACCCAACCCATCCATTCCACTGTACAGACCATCTAACAAAATCGAACAGTTCTCAACATCTTGCAACCAATGGCGGATTCAGGATGTACATAGATTTGTAGGCTTGCTGCTAACAAAAGCAGCCATGTACACCAAAAAGAATGCAACCCAAAGTAATTTCCTCTCTCCGATTTTCCGATCCAGAGATCCAAACAAAGAGCATGAAATAAAGATTCAGATCTGATACAGACGAACCAAGCATTCAAGGCAACAAGGAGAGATGGAGACGGATGCCTACCATGGATGCGCGCAGCAGAACCGCGCCAGGCATCGCCGCCGTCAGGATTCCCAGCCTGCAGCACCGGATGCCACGCCCCTTCTCTTGTCGCCAAACAGCACCACATTTGCATGACCACAAGCAAACAGAGGACCACAAGCACCACATTCAATGCCCGTGCGTTGCTATGAAAAAAATAAAATTGGTAACGAAACATAAAAGTCAAGCAATAAAAGAAAATTGTGCTAATGCGTGTGAGCCTTTTCATGATTGTTAGTGAATGATTAGCAGAAGGTTGTCCAAGATCTCAAGAATTCTATATAACCACATGGTTTTACAAACGCCCAACTTCGTAAGTGTGCATGTCGGGCAATGTTCATGGATGTGATGAAAGATGTCCTCGTTTACAGGTGACAAAATGTTCAACAGGAACACCAATTTGTAGAGCTAAAGCCTTATAGCTGTTCACAAAATCATCTGAGTGAATATCACATAGGTCTCAAAATAATATAGTTGAACCTAGTTCGGATGATGGTGATTTTTTTTAGAAGGACCACTGCTCGACCGGTTGGAAGAATTTCTCGCATCCAATACCTCCATTCAGTGATGATCCGACTAAACCCACTCCACATTTCGACATATTCTTGAAAGGAACTCTAGTACGAGGAGTAACCCATCGTAAATAAATAACCCACAACCTAACTAAATTTGGAGACCTCACTAAACTTGCCACATGTCTAAAGATCACAATCAAAGCACTCAAATCATAGGATCTTGCGACAAACCGAGAACGATAAATCAGCTAAAGGTGAAAATAAATTTTGGTTGATAACATTACTTTCAAGCTATATACAAATTGTACCATTTAATGAGAATCCATGCATATACTATCGAGATTTGGCTAAACGCATCATAAGAACATATAAGAACAAAAAATCTAAGTGACCACAGGGCTCGATTAACAAACCTTGTCCAAGGCCAAAGCAATCTTTGACAATTTTGTATATGTTCCTTTTGGATCCAAAAAATCATCAATGGAAAACCAATGTAAGACTCTCCTTTGGAAGCAAATGTATGCAAAATGTAAACCAAAACAAAATAACATCCTTATCTTTATCTCTGATTCTATGCAAACGAATTATATATGTCAAATGAATCTTTATCTCTGATTCTTTATGTACTGATTCTATGAAAGTATTTATCTGAGATGCTATGCAATGAGTTCAGCGGACATATTACAAAACTCACTGCTCACTTATAACTGAATCCATTTTACACCCGCCAATGCTTGGTCACACTGGCTTAGGATGCATCACACAATAATGCAATCTACTCATTAAATTAAATGGGAAGTAGAAAATGATGCAACCGTAAATTAGTGCATTGGCGCTAATTAGTGCATGAATAGAATGTAACATTAGTGCATGAATAGAATGTCTAATTAGTGCATTGGCACTAGATGCAATCGGGCCACCATCTAATCCAAGCACCAATGCATATATCAGGCTATTTTATAGGCTCGATGAAATTCTTGGAAAAAGAGGAATCTTTTCATGAATCATACATTGTAGTTCACCACCATGGGAAGATCTTGGCAAATCAGGTACACTATTCCAAGAAGCGATAGTGGATCCACACACACCATGCTGTCAGTATAGTAAATTCTTCACAACATAATCTATAGGAAACCAAAATGAGTGTTGTATTATGAAGTTATTAACTCAAGAGTACCAAGATGATAGGAACACAAATAGAAGCACTTAAGCAATCGAATGGTAAGGAAATGTTATTGGTGTCTTAAATGGGAGAGAACAATACAAGCCATCAGAAATTCGTAAGCATGAGAAAAACAACTTAACCCTATAGGATGGTGATTCCAACAAGCTAGAACAACACTTAACCCTATAGGATGGTGATTCCAACAAGCTAGAACAACATTTCTTTTTAACACCCAATTCGATCTTCCATATTACGCCATTGATTGAGAGCATCCTGGTTCTACTATTTTAAGCTGGAACTTCTAAGCGAGATGGTCTCTGCTTGGGCTCCGTTTCTTGGGACTTGTTGCTTCACCATTTGCTTTTGGGTAGCGACAATTTGGGCAAACAACAATATAAGCAAAACAAGGAAAAAAGATATGCTTTAATATTAATGAAAGAAACTTACGAAGCATTGAGGATTTGGATCTTCTTTGGCGATCTGCCAAAAGTTCCGAAACAAGCTGAATTTAATGTCCAAAATCAGATTTAACAACTTGATTCCAAAAGCCTTGACGCCGCTCAAAGACCGACGCAAGAATGAAAGCGAAAGGAGCTCATGGACAATAGAAACACTTAATTGTACAAGTCTAGAGCATGCAAACAATACAAACATACGGTATTGAATGCGGTTAGAGCATGCAAACTACAACAACCATGTGAAGCGTGCACGAGGTAGGAAGAAAACTCATTCCTCAAGCATTGAACTCCAGGCACATTCCTAGTCACTGTATCATCATGATCCATATCATCAATCCTTAATGCTCTTATGTCCAGAATTCCAAATAATGTGCCATGCCCAAGCTCCGATAGTAAACAGTTACAGTACATTATGTCAAAAATCAGATGATTTTAGCTTTCCATACGAGATTACCTTCACCACTGCAGCAAAGTAGGATGTCCTCGTGAATGGCTGCCTCTTGATCACCATCCTGTGCATAACCACCGGCGGTTGCGGCGGTGGCACGATAACGGTCATGGCCGGTGGTGCGGCACCCTTTGTAGTGGTCTTTGCTTGCGACAGTTCTGACCGGCAGTATGGCGCGGTCTCCCTGCGCAGAGTCAGCTGGATGATCCCTTGAGAAAGACGACCCTACGCCTTCTCGACGCCCATGGAGATGATGGCTCGGGCGCATGGTTTCGGTCGCCTCACCGGCGAAGGCTAACAAAGCGGTCAAGATCTCCTCATCCTCCACCCACGCGGCCGCCGCCGCAAAGAATCGCTTCCCGGCGACGCGGCCGTAGTATGAGCCCTCGGGCACGCCTGGGGACCGCCGGCCGCGGATGGCATCAACGTGTAGACCCTGCGTGGCGCCCGCGATCGTCGTCCGGAAAGAACTCGCCGTTGCGTAAGTCGAATTTGTCGGCGTCGGAGAAGGTGCACGTGGCGGGGAAAGCGAACCCGCTCGACACGGATGATGGGTGTGGCGATGGTGGCCGCCGCACTCGGTCAGTGGACGCGTCGGCGCGAGGTGGGTGAGGTGGTCGCAGGTCTGTGCACGCCGAGGGCGTATGCCTCGGACGTGGTCGCGGGTGGTCGATCGCAGACCGCCGTACGGTAGTATCCGCCACTGCTGCGCGAGGCCGATGGGGGTGTGGAAGGGTGTCACGACGAACGAGCGTGCGGGGATGAAGCCATCACCGCATCACCGCCACGACTCCGGCCACCATCGCATGCGGCGGCTAGGGGAGGCTGGAGAGAGCTGCGCGGCCGCGACGGGAAGGGAGAGAAAGGAGGCCATGGGGTGGAATGGCCGAGAGGGAAGGACAGGAGGGGGGAGATCTCTGGGGGATCGGGTCCGGGAGCGATCGATGAAGGCGGAGGGGAGGAGGGAGATCTGAGCGACCAGCGCGTGGGGGGAACGGAATTCTGGAGCGATCGATGCGCAGATTGCAGAAGAGGATTGCGCGGAGATTGAGGCGATCGGGGGCGCGGCGCAGGAAGGATGCGGCGGGGCGGAGATTGCGGCGATCGGAGGCGTGGCGCGAGGAAGGATGCGGCGGGGCAAGGTTAGGGCGGAGATTGCGGCTTGGCGAAGCGGGGGATCGGATCGAGAGGATTCGCCCGGGACGCCGCCTGTTTTTTTTTTGGCGTGGAGGGGGGGGGCGAAGAAAAACGCACCATCGCCACTCAACCGTCAATTAAAGAATAGTAAAGATACAGAGAGATTGGCGCCGCAGTTCCTCCAAATCATCTTTCTTCTTTCACTCTACACCTGCCGATGGCATACTAGTACCCAATTTTCACGCCAACATACAATAAAAGCACCGAGGGCAAGACGCCTGCGTCCATCAACACCAGTGGCATCCCGGCCGGTACCTCATCCCTACAAGGACCAACAATAATGGCACTGAGGGCAGCACTCGGTCCTTGTCTACACATCCAAATCAATGGCATCCCGACATCTGGGGTATGTACAACAAAGTACATCAATTGTGGATGGTATTCCAACACATCATACCCTACTAATGTGGATAAAATTCCGGAAGGAGACGATATCCACGTCATGCCCATACCATTCAAGCTCGGCGTGAATCCGTGGAGTTGACGGAATAGGTATTCTTAACTCCAAAAATTTATGGAGCTAGAGCGTGGGTACATTAAGAGTGTTTAGGTGGGTCATCTTATTTATATTAGACATATATGAATTCAATTCACTTTATTTTAACCTACAAGCTCCAGATCGTGATGGAGCCGAATCAGTAGCTTTGCCAAACAGGGTCTAACTATGGGTAAGTTGATCTAGCTAAAAAACTATAAATTGTGTTGCACTAAATGCAAAGACCGACAATCAATTGGTGGTAAGGTTATTGCAATTTTGCACATCTTTAGATCCTACATATACGCTTCATCTCTTGAGTGGCATCATGATTTTTTCTATATTCAAGTAGTTAGTCTTACGATGTGCTATACATGTAATTATGCCTATATGCATTTCATTAAACAACTTAAGAATTTTAGGATAGCTAACAAAAAAAGTAAGCTAGCGATCGAGAGTTTTTATGGGTGAATTCAAACCGCCAATGAAGAGTTTTCGTTCTAAATATAGCACCCTATTGTACATGAGAATTAATTATAAATAAAGAGAAGAGTTTGCCTCCTATATTCTATGTATTCTTCATGATTATTCAATTTGTTCGATTGATACATTATGATTGATCTACGTATTCGCCATCATTATTCAACATATTATCAACACGAAGCTTTTGATCTTGTAACACCCGCACCCGTGCCTTAATGTTACCCTCACTAGCACCATTAATTACAAATCCACTAAGAATAAGACTTAGCAAAGCAAGCGTAACAACTAGGAGATTGACGAATTTACAAAAAATTCAAAGACTTCCCTAAAACTAGGACATCCACTCGTGAAGAAGAAAACATTTGCAGGTATATACTATCATTCTAGCGGGTCCTTAGTTAATCAATCACACATCCAATAGAAATTAACAAACTCCACCACAAATATTACGGACGGGAACTCAATAAACATAATCGCAAACAAAGCCTTTTACTAGAAGTTTCACGAGCGATTAAGATCGAACTATAATCAATATGGTGGAAAGGTTATGTTGCAAAGCGTGAGTGTGCTACTACCCCATCCATGCATGCCGTTTCAAGGTACCGCAACAACACAAACAACAAGCGTGAGTCGGCGACTCGACAAAGTACACGAATAGCAAATTCCATTTAACATAAGCAACACAAAAGCTTGACCATAAGAGCAAGTAATACAATGAAACATAACGAACACACTTATACCCATTTAAAGCAATAAACTTAACCATATCAAAAGATTATACAAGAATCACGTCTATTAACTTGATAGTAAAACACTCAACGTAAAAGAGGCATCACGTGGCTCTAAGTCACTCACGTTTTTCAACTCAACCACCCCTTGTTGCAACTCAAACCATTTTCATTGACTTATTCGAAGTTCAAAACCCAAATTTCACTTCACGGTATTCATACAACATAATTAGCAGAGCAAAGAAGAGAAATGCGCTAATTCATCAATTCAATCCGATCTCCCTTTGGGCTGAATCCACGACTCAACCTTCAATTACCATAATCATCATCCATATGACACACCATTTACCACAACATTCATTATTAAAGATGCAATGCACATGAATGCTCATCTCCATGCATCGTCACGAAGTCTGCTGAAAGTGCCCACCGTCGGTGTGCACTCTCACGTGCCTTCCATCCCGTAGATGGAAGGTGCCTACTCTTACTGTCTCGCTCCCATTCACCTCGATGAATGGGACTACGAGGTAGGACTTTCGTGTTCACTACGTGTGAACACAGAGGCCCACATCAGAATGGGTCGCCTCTTCCATTATGAATGCACATATGCAATTAACACGAATGGACCGCAACCTTTCATTCATTGCCAACACTAACATAACTATAACCACATACATATACAAGCATATATGTAAATATATACATATATACATAAAATCTCCCATACTACATAAATATATACATGTGCAAATGTTTGTGTATATATATATTTATATAAACACAAGGTCAGTCATACATGCAAGCACACATGACCACAGATTTCACAAAGTATCACACATAATTGTATGGACCATGGCGGCTCTACACAATCACATACTCTAAGCAAAGATACTTTCATTTAGAGAAACCTCATACACACATATAAGTAGGACTTCACATAGACACACAAGATTCAACAATGTATGTACTTATATAAATAGGCTCTTCTTTGAACCCACATTTCCACCAAACACAAACAAGCATACATATATACACACAAAATTCAGCAATACATTGATTCGTACATACTCAATTCCATTCCCGAGTCAAGCATAGTTAAGTATGATTCTTGTAAATTAACCACAAGTATCCATGTACCCCATGCTAGCCACTCATTGTAATAATAACAAAGGTACAAATAAACTCACCGAGATTAAGGTTTACTAGTGACCACTCGAATCCAATAGCTATTTATGTCCTCGAAGGGCGATCACCAATATAACTCATACTTGCCACAATCAATAGAAATTAGCCATGAAATGATAAATAACGACGAATCGACTCAATTAGACACATTACTCGTTGTACTTGCCTTTACTAACGGAGAATGGAGTGGCATACGATTGATGCCACACCCGATAAAACCTTCCCTGCAAATAAACAATATTCATCCAACTTAAATTTATGCACACTCGACACAAGCAACAAAAGAAATCAACTCTTATATATGTAGCAAACTTTATTTAAGAAAATCAACCACGATTCCTTTTATTTTAGAAATCATACTAATTGGGCTAGTAAACAACCAAGGTGTCACTAAGCCTCAAAGCACAATTAAGAAAGTTGTTAGGATAAGATTTACTACGCGAAGAAATCCAAGGACTCGATATGAAGATGTGAAAACTAGATCATCAAAGATTAATTTCTAAACCGACCAAGAGATGTCATTGCAAATGTGCCGTTGGAGCGAACTTGGTTCGGGTTTGCCAAGAATAATCTTGATCAACAAAAAGAACGAGAGCTACCATGCTTTGATAGATACACTTTAGTCAACAAGTAGAAATAGGTAACGACACATAAACTACACCTTGAACTCTTATCCAATCTACTAAAAAAAAAAGAAGCGCATGGCGTGAATCTGACACAAAGAAGCCACCAAAACTGGGCGCAAAAGGATCAAGAAGAAAACAAAATGTGCTATCTGCTTTGGCGAAAGGAGGGCTTACCATCCAATAAAGATCACAAATCCTAATCTCGATTTATCGCAACAAAACATACTCGATAGATAAAACTTGTATAAGCCGGGATGAGATCGCTAAATGATCACAACCTAAAACATAGTTAAAGAAGTACAAATAATTATGAAATAACAATAACAACCTTGTCCCAAAATAAGAAGATAAGCAAATTTTACTACAATTGTAGCTCAAGACAAACATGTCCAAATGACCAAGGTAAATCAAGAACTTTATCAAATTCCACATCAATCGAACATAAAGTGTTCATTTCTATTCAAGCAACTACAATAAACTAATTTTACATGATTTAGCCAAGTATAACAACAATGCCCATCAAAACCATAAAAGGAACATATAATCCCCTTCCCACTAGGAATCTAGTTAAAGATTTTACAAGAAATTAAATGCATTAAGGAAATTATTAAAAGTGGCACAATAAGTTTCTCCATTCACATCCCAATTGAGCAGCATAAACCAAATCTCTATCCACCTTACTCAACTACATGCAAGCTAATTCAAGAGAGCATTTCAACAAACACATGGCGTCTAATAAACCAAACCCCCCAAATTACTTGTACTGTACTCACCACAAGGAGAAGGCAAGGAAAAACTGCCAGTGCTTCCCTTAGGGGAGGAAGAGACCATAGAGCGAGGAAGAGTCTTGGTGGGGCTTAATTGGAGGGACCGCCGCATTTGTGAGGGAGGAGGCGACTGGGCCAAGGTCTTGCTGGTCCTTGAGGGCACGAAGGTGGCGCCGAGGCTCGGGGAGACCCGGTGAGGGCCCGGCCGAGGGAGAGAAGCCTTGCGCCGACCAAGCCAGGAAAGGGAAGCAATGACATCACTGGGGAAAAGCAAGGTGCTAGCCGCCATGAGAAGTAGGTGGTGGCCTCTTGATCTGCTTCTTCCATGAGGACCAAGATGGCGTCAGCAGGGGACGGGGAGGGAGCGAGGCGGCGCAGGGAGTAAGCTTCGGGCATGTCGTGCCTTTGTCAGAGAAAGAAGAAGAAGAGGGAGGGAGTAGGTGTCGTACGGGAGCACAGGGAGAAATGGTTTGGTGAGGAAAAATAAAGCAGGAGAGGAGATAGGGTTAGAAGCCCCCACCACTTGGGCCAACACAAGCAAAAAAAGCCCACACAATCCCTAACACATGCCAAGAAAATTCAGCTCAATTGGAATATTACAGATCTACATTTGCATCAAATTTCGATCGACATCAAGCGATTAGTCTATTACAAGCCGGCCCTAAGTTCGAGCATGTGAATTAATCTCACTTGAGTAGTTCCTTTAATCCTGAGATTAATTACCCTAATTACCTAGTTTAGTCATTCTTAATCAATAATTTGAGACAAGATCAATCTAGTGGGCAATTAGTATTTTTCTACATACCATTCACAAGGAGATGGAAGAAGGTTGAAGTGCGGAAAGGTAAAGACAATTACTAGGGAAGAGGTAAAGATAAAGAGCAAGAGAGGTTCCAGAAGCAAGACAACCAACAAGACTACTTACCCTGCAATTCCTGCTTTAGGTGTGGATGCACTGGCCACTGGTCGCATACCTGTCGCACAACAAAGCACTTGGCGGACCTTTACATGCAATTCACTGGAAAAGTCAAGAAGATCTAAAGGAACAATGTTGAGACACTGTAATACTCGAAAATAAAATTTTGGGTTCGTGAGAGTCGTCAGCGCAGGTGGGCTTGTGGGCGTTCACGGATGACACCACAGATGATCGTGGGTCATTAAAATGGTGGAATTGGCTTTGAGGAGAGTATTCTCATTATAAGAAAAGTGAAAATAAAATTAAAAAAATCTGCAGCCACCACCTATTTGGGCCCAACCGGCCCACTCCTAACCTAACCCTAATCCCCCTCTCCTTCCCCCTTAGCCGCCCCCAAGCCCTCCCATGGTGGCCGAACCTGCAGCAGCCTCCTCTCCCTCTTCCATGCCATTTTCAGCCACTAGAACTCAAGATCCATCCAGCCAAATCATTCCTTTGTTGCCCGGGATCGAGACTACCGCAAGAAAGAAGAACGGGCGAAGATCGGCCTCCTTTCTTCTCCTCAAGGTGAGACCTAATCTTGGGGCTTTGATTTCTGTTCTAGGGTGATATTAGGAGGGTTTTGGAGCCCTTTTCCATGGTTGATTCGTTGAGGGGAGTCGCCGGGAGAAGATTTGATTTTCGGATCAGAGTCCACCAGGTTCGTTCAGTTGGAGCAGTCGGGTTGCAGTCACGGTTTCGTGACCGAAACGATTTTTCCTGCAAAAACGTATAACTAGAAAGTTGTAGATAACGTCGAGGCCTATTTTTTGTAGTTCTTTCAGAATTTTTGGAGCGACGGTATGGGAGTAATCTCCGTTAGAAGTGAGCTATCAGAAATTGGAGACAGATTACGTAATCTGTTTTGGACTGCTGATTAATCAAAGATAACAGTGGAATTTAAATTTCTTGTCTTCATGAAAGTTGTAGATAAGGTTGAGATCTAGCTTCTGTAAAATTTTAAGATTTTTAGGTGCAGTATAAAAATAGATATGAAATTATGAAGTAGGCTGCTCTGCAGCGTGCTTCCGATAAATTGTGAGTTCGTCGTTTGGGCGGGGATTCGGGATGTAGGAAGCGAGCCCTAGGGTTATGTTCGCAATGGTACTGTCATGTTATAATGTGGATACCATTGTACAGGTGTTGTTGTTTCCGGACGCGGTTAGCCCTTCCATCTCCGAAATTAAAGGCAAGTGCATCACTTGTTTGTTTGATATGTGTGTTGATTGATGAAACGTGTGCTTTGTTAATATGACACATTGCAACTTCTTATAACTCAAGATGATGCTACTAGTATGAATAGGCTAAATTGATTCGTGGAGTTATGGGACTAGTTCAAAAATTGTGAATATGGTAATTATATGGAAATCGATGAAAATGTGACTATGTGAAAATGAAAGATGAGAATATGGTTATGAATGTTGAGAATGGCATTTGCATATGTGCATTCATGAAATGCATCGAGAAGGCGGAGAAAGTCATATAGAATGTATGACTAATCCGAGTGCTCGGGATCCTTTCGTAGTCCCATCCACGGAATGGATGGGAGCAGAGAGTGTAGGACCCGCCATCGGGTAGCGGCAAGTCTCGCTTGGTAGGCCCCTTCCACAGGATGGATGGGTTTGAGGGCACGATCGATGGGTGGTGCTCGCAATACCGGTATGTGCTAAAAAGGAGATGAGACATGCATGATGCATCAAATGAGATGAGTTAAGACATGCATAAGCATGAACGATGCATTGTATGGATAGAAATCGTGTATGTTATGTTTTTGGGTTAAACCCTTCTTGATGGCTAAAGGACCGATAAAGACTTATTGTTTCATGTTTGTTTACATGCATGATGCATCAAATGAGATGAGTTAAGACATGCATAAGCATGAACGATGCATTGTATGGATAGAAATCGTGTATGTTATGTTCTCGCGTTAAACCCCTTCTTGATGGCTAAAGGACCGGCGTGTATGTGATATGTTATTGTTTGCTTATCAATTATTTGATGCGCTTGCCGAGTCTTTTGACTCACCCTTATTGTTTCATGTTTTTTTTGTAGGTGTTATGATGAGCAACATGCGGGAAAAGGGACTAGAATAATCACTCACGCCACTTTACTTACATAGTCTTAGTTTTTACTTGAGATGATACTTTATGTTGAACTCCGTAGATGTTTTTCTTGATATCATGGATGTTTAGCGCTAAACTAGCTAGTCTTGACGCGATTGAGACATTTATCGTGAGATGGAACGCTTGCAACTTATTATGCACGCTTATGATATCCTGCGTTATTACTTGTGTTAGTGTATCGAATGGTTCTTATGTCTCTTGAGTGGATGTCCGTGATATTTAGGGAGGTGCCGCCAAAATTTCTAGTGAAATTGGGAGTTAGTAGCACTCGGGGCTCATTTGTGGAGCCGGGGTGTTACAGACACACACGCACACACATATATATAAAGGAACAATGTTGAGACATACTCTACCGCTCAATTTGTTATTGACATGAGTGCTGAGAAGAGTAATGATATGGTTCTGGATCCTACGGAGAAATTTCAAAAGGACATTCTCGGACATGGGAACACTCCTAAGGATGAAGATGATCTTTTTGGGACTAAGTTCAAGGAGTCCTGCATGACATCCATGACTTATATGAAGACCTGAACTAGTCTCCTAAATATTCCTTCACTTTGCTAGTCGATGCCACATATTCCTCATAAGTCTCCCTATCATTGTAGTTTTAGTTTCTGAATGAACCTTAGTCTATGCTCCTGTTGAGCGATTATTATTTAAAGTTGAATAAATTAATATTTCTAAAGATATTTGATTCATTTATTGTGCTATGTTTATTCTATATTTTACAATATGTTCCTAATATAACAATTGTTTGATTTCTAAAGCATACTTTTAACATAGAACAACATATAATCCAATAGCGGAAAGGAAATCTATCTTGTAGATTGTTGAATTATAAATTCAATTCTTAGATAAACTAAATATTTTTATACTTTGACTAAGAAAATTAGAAATATTATGACTATCATTGTAAGCAATGCCCTCAATGCTAACACCGGAATGGTCATTATAGTTCTCCTTATGGGTATTGGTCATTATAGTTCTCCTTATGGGTATTCATATAATAATGAAAGATACTTTCTTGTACAATTGAGTTCATCGTACTCTATTATGTTTCAAAGACACACATGCAATGGATTCCACATGGAGCAGAGATAATGAGTATGATATAGAATACCTAATCATGATCAAGTTTAATGGGTGCTAGAAGTGTGTGGTTAAAAACTTCCTTCATTCTCATCAATATTATACTATACATATATAAAATCAGAAGTTAATGTTGCAATGACAACAATACTTAAAACCCCAAAACTATTAAGATCTAACATGATCGATCGGGTCATTCTCGATTGAATATGATGAGAAAAATCATCAAAAATTATACTAGCTATAATTCAAAATCTACAGACTTTTTTAGACCTAAAGACTTATGGTTTACTTGTGCTAAAGAGAAACTCATGACTAGACAATTTTCTAAAAGTTAAGAAATAATCTCTGAGTTTCCTGGAAAGAATTCTAGGTGATATTTGTAGACCTATCCAGCCCTGTCGGGCCCCTTTATATATTTTATGGTACAAATAGATGCTTTTACTAGATGGTCTCATGTGTGACTCTTATCTACTCAGAATCATAATTTTGCTAAATTATTTGCCCAAATTATTAATTTAAGAGTTCTTTTCCAGATGAAAGGATTAAATCTATTTGAACAGACAACACTAGCGAGTTTGCTTCAAAGGTATTTAATGATTATTGTATGTCTCTGGGCATAAATGAAGAGTATTCCATAACTCATATCCGCATACAAAATGGCCTTTCAGAGTCATTAATTAAAAGAATAAAATTATTGCTAGATCACTCTTGCATAATTGTAGGCTTCCTACTAGTTGTTAGCATCATACGGTGCTGCACACTTCTATATATTAATTCAACCCAAGCCAATTGCATGCTATGACATTTCCCCTTGTAGTTAATGCATGGGAAAGAACTAATGATTTTCTACTTATGAAAAATTGGTTGTGCTGTATACATGCTAATTTCACTACCATATTATACATTGATGGGCCTTTACTAGAAGTTGGGGATCTATGTAATTTATGAATCTCCATCAATTATTGAATACTTTGAGCGTATGATAATGGATTTGTATACGGCCTGGTACGTTGACTATATTTTGATGAAGACAATTTTTTTGGTATTAGGGGAGAAAAGTACTACACTAAAGAATGCCGAAAAATTTATTAGAATGTCACGAGCATTTAGTCCTTAGATTAACGCACTAAATAATCCGAACTTGAAGTTCAAAGAATAATAATTATGCAACAAATAGCAAATAACTTGCTAGATGCTTTAACTAATTATAAGGGAGTGACAGTCTCAAATACCTGCAATAAATACACTGAAGAGAGTGGAAATACCCCCAAATAAATATTGAATCCACTCTTACCCGATAAGAAGAGGGGAGACCTACAAAGCATGGGACTCAAATCATGGAGACTTCAGATAAATAGAGAACGAAACAAGTCAAAATAATCTTTAAGACAATAGAAGAAGCTCAACCTGATATTAAAAAATCTTTGAATCTAGCCATGCTAAGGATGGTAACCCCAACAAACATTTGTGCGTATAATCTGACGCTGGGAGATTGGAACATCTAGACTCCATTGTTGTGGGAATCACGAGGACTTGGAAGGAATTAATGAAGAAATATCCACAAATTATGTAGATTTAGGAGAGCTGTATAAAAAATAGTATAATTATCGATATATATTTTACCTAAAAAATTTCTAAAGCTCTTGATCTAGATCTAGAACCAAAGTCCATACACTATAATAAAAACCTCACGTAGAGACACTTTCCTATAGATATTTTTTTGCCTCTACAAATTGTCATAACATATTGTAAAGACACCTTTTGCGGTATCTTAGAAGGTGTCTTAAGTGTAGAGATACTATTTTGAGATATTTTTGATAAAGAATATGGAACATGTACCGTAGATGCTTTTTTAAGCATTTTTAAATTGTAAAAAAATTCATATAAATATTTTTTTAAAAAAAAGCGTTGGGATGTCCGTTGTCATCCGATTAGCACCGCCTCACCCCAAGCACGAACACTACTAGAAGCAAGGTTGTTATGTACTTATGTTGTGACCGTCATGGCCTTTTGACGTCCAACGAGCATAGTCCTTCTAAGCAATTTTGTTCGAGGTCACTTTTATAGCTAACGCTCAATGGTAAAGTTAGCCAACATTGAAAAAAAAGTCACTTGATTTTTTTCATCAAACAACTTGCATATGCTTTTGCATGCATACCTAGTGCAGCTATCACTCTATCTTGGCGTACTACGTGAAACTTGCTTTTTCCTGCAAGGAGACAATTCATGGAAAGCTGCTATGGTGGGTTTTCTTTCCATTGAGGATCACTAGGGCAGGAGCAAGGCCTTACCCTCTGTTAGAGATAAAGTTGTTGTTGTCGTATTCTCTCGCAATTAGTTGTATTCTCTCGCAGATTAGTGGCTAGTTGTTGTTGTTAGCTAAATTGTAACAAACTGATTCTCCTGGTTGTTTTGGCCGTTGCTCCTGTAGCTTATCAGGTTCCTCCAAATCATCTTCTCTTCTTTCATGGTATCAGAGCCTTGATCCAAACCACAATGTCTAGCAATAGTTCTAGTTCTTCTTCAACATCTGCAGCAGATGGTACTGCTGTCATTGGAGCGACTGCATCAACAACAGCCGGAATCTTTTCCCCGGCACCCACATTTGGTCATTTGATCAATGTGAAACTGGGACAGGATAATTATCTCCTGTGGAAAGCCCAATTTGTACCATATCTACGCAGTCAACAGCTGCTTGGATATGTTGATGGATCAATTGAAGTTCCGGCAAAATCAATCACTCAGGGATCTGGTGATGGAGTCACAATGATCTCAAATCCTGCATATATGCAGTGGTTGCAGAAGGACCAGCTGGCCCTCAGTGTGCTTTTGTCATCCCTGTCTCCAAATGTTATGGCGCAGGTGATGTTGTTATCTACTGCTCGTGAAGTCTGGGAGGCCCTTGATCGAATGTTTTCGTCTGGTGGCTCAAGGGCGAGGATTATGCAGATCCGTCGCCAACTTGCAACCATCCAAAAGAAGGAAATGGGTGCAGGAGAATTCTTCAACAAGGTCAAGAATCTTGCAGACACCTTGGCCACTCTTGGTCAACCCCTGAAAGATGATGAAATTGCCACATATCTCTTCATGGGACTCGACAGCGATTATGATCCATTGGTAACATTGCTGAACACTCGCACAGAGCCCCTCACCCTGGATGAGATCTATGCTCATCTCATGAACTATGAACTTCGTCACGACCAGAACAACATTGTTACTCATCCTTCTGCAAACTCTGCTTCTTGTGGCCATGGTCGTAGCGATGAAGGTCGTGGTGATTTTGGTCATTCTGACGGTGGTTGCGGCAGTGGTGGTCACTACCACGGCTCTGGAAATCGTGGTGGTTGTAGTCACCACCATAATCAAGGAGGCCATCACCAAAATCAAGGAGGACGACCGTCTTGTCAGATCTGCGGTAAGATCGGTCATGTCGCCCTCAAATGCTACAATCGTTTCAACCATGCTTTTCGGATGGAAGAACATCCAATAGCTGCAGTTGCTTCCACCCAATCCTATTCGATGGATTCCAACTGGTATTTGAATACGGGGGCTACTAACCACATCACAAGCGATCTTGATCGTCTCACTATGAGAGATCGATACAATGGTCGGGATCAAGTTCAGGTGGCCAATGGCACAGGTATGCATATAAGTCACATTGGTCATTCTAATGTTCATACCCCACATCGAACTCTAGTCATGAGAATATCCTTCATGTTCCTCAAGCTTCGAAACACTTACTGTCTATTCATAAATTTTCGAAAGACAACGATGTATTCTTTGAGTTTCATCCTGATTTCTTTGTCATCAAGGACCGAGCAACGAAGATGTCTCTTCTTAAAGGGGCATGCAAGGGTGGACTTTATCCTTTATCACCTGATGCTCTTCATCATATCCACACTGCTTTCTCTGGTGTCAAGTCATCCATGGATTGGTGGCATTGCCGTTTGGGACATCCATCGCCTAATATTGTTCAGCATGTTCTGCAAAAGTCTAGTCTTCCATTTTATCAGGAGTCCAATAAATTTGATGTATGTGATTCTTGTCAACAGGGCAAGGATCATCAACTGCCATATTCTTTGTCAAATAAAGCTACTCCTCTTGAGCTGGTTCACTCAGATGTTTGGGGGCCAGCCCATGTCTCGGTAGGAGGGTTTAAATACTATGTTAGCTTTGTATATGATTTCAGTAGATTCACTTGGATCTACTTGCTCAAAAATAAATCCAATGTTTTTCATGTTTTTCGTCAGTTTCAGTCTCATGTTGAACGCATGCTGAACACTAAAATCATCACAATGCAAACTGATTGGGGAGGTGAGTAGGTTGAATCACTTCTTTAATCAAGTTGGCATTGCTCATCATATCTCATGTCCCTATGTGCATCAACAAAATGGCAAGGTTGAGCATAAACACTTTCACATTGTTGATGTTAGTCTTTCTCTACTCGCTCATGCCAACATGCCACTTCGGTTTTGGGATGAAGCGTTTGTGACAGCCAGCTATCTAATAAATCGAATTCCCACAAAAACTCTAGCCTTTGACAATCCTCTTCACAAACTCCTTGGCTGAAACCCTGACTATACCTTCTAGAAGGTTTTTGGATGCGCGTGCTGCCCTAATCTCCGACCCTTCAATCAACACAAGCAGTCGTTCCGGTCCAAACAATGTGTATTCATAGGTTACAGCCCTCTCCACAAAGGATACAAATGTTTAGATCCATCCTCTGAGTCGTGTCTATTTGTCTCGTGATGTGGTATTTGATGAGGACGCTTCCGTTCTCCATCTCATCTCCGATCTCTCGGTACATTGCCTTTGCAATCAAGTCTCCTTCTAATCTCTTTCACCTCCCTTTGCTCCAGCCAGCGATTTCTTCGTTCGAGGGTGAACATTTGTCGATCAATGATGCTTATGTGTCTAACCTGAATTTGCAGCAATCTAATCATTTGCAATAGCAGCGTAATGCAGACTTCGGCCATCGCAGAGCGGAGACTCAACAAACAGGAGTTGTGTCACAAAATCGAGGAGTAGGCACCACGGTGGCATCCTATGGTCACTCGTCTGCAAGATAACACCGAGATAACTATACCATATGCATGCCTAGCTACCACAAAGAACCATCATCATATGAAGAAGCAATGCAAGATAGCAAGTGGAAAAGGCAATGGATGATGAGTATAATGCTCTTATCCGAAATGCCACTTGGGAGCTAGTACCACCAAGCAAACAACAAAATGTCATTGATCAGAAATGGGTTTTCAAACTACAAATGTATATCGATAGCACGATTGAGAGACACAAAGCGAGACTAGTTGCAAAGGGGTTCAAGCGGTCGTCGGGCATTGATTATGAGGAAACATTCATCCTATAGTAAAACCAGCAACAATCAAAGTCATCTTGTCGATTGCTATTTCCCGAGGATGGAGCCTCAAGCAATTGGATGTCCAGAATGCTTTCTTACACGGTGATCTTGAAGAGGAGGTTTACATGAGGCAACCACTTGGATATTTGGATGACAGGTATCCAAACCATTTGTGCAAGCTTCTAAAGTCAATGTATGGCTTAAAACAAGCACCCAAAGCATGGTTTGCCAAATTGAGTTCTCACCTACTTCAACTTGGTTTTGTCCTTCTAAAGTAGATGCTTCCTTGTTTGTGCTTAATCAAGATGGGCGCCTGACATACATTCGATCTATGTTGATGATATCATATTGACTAGCTCATCATCAGTCCTTACACAATGGATAATTGACCAACTCCAGGATGTATTTGCAGTTAAGGACCTTGGCAGTGCATGTTACTTCCTTGGGATTGAAGTTCAGAGGGATTCTAATGGCCTTGTTCTTACTCAAAAAAAATATGTGACTGATCTTCTTCACTGATCACATATGACCAAGTGCAAGCCTATAAACACACCAATGTCTGCTACTGAGCGACTGTCAAGAGCCGAAGGCACGCCGTTGTCAGACCAAGAAGCTACATTGTACCACAGTATAGTAGGGGCTCTTCAATATTTAACTCTCACTCGACCGGATATTGCATTTTCAGTAAACAAAGTCTATCGGCTTCTCAATTCACCGAAGCGGATGTTCATTGGACAATAGTAAAACGATTATCAGATTAAAAGTTCACAATGTCCATCGGACTTCATTATAAATAGAGGGTCTTCAAACCTTCTAAGTGTTTTCTCTAATGCCGATCAAGCGGTGTGTCTTGACGATTGTCGATCCACGGGGAGGTTTTGCGATATTCCTTGGATCAAATCTTGTGTCTTGGAGCTCTCGCAAACAAGCCACCGCTTCTCGATTGAGCATCAATCGAATACAAAGGCGCTTGCGTAATGCAACATCCAAAGTGATGTGGATTCAGTCCTTGCTAAAAGAACTTGGAATTTTTCAATCCGCACCACCATGTTTGTGGTGTGACAACCTTGGTACCACATACCTATCAGCAAATCCCATTTTTCGTGCAAGGAGCCAAGGACCAAACACATTGAGGTAGATTATCATTTTGTTCAAGAACGTGTTGCCCTCAAAGCATTGGAAATCTAGTTCATATATATATTCCAAAGATCAGGTAGTTGATATTCTCACCAAAGCTCTACCAGGAAGCAATTTTTTCAATCGAAGTCACAATCTTAACCTGATCGGTTCTGATTGAGGGGTGTGTTAGAGATAAAGTTGTTGTTGTCGTATTCTCTGCAGTTAGTTGTATTCTCTGCAGATTAGTTGGCTAGTTGTTGTTGTTAGCTAAATTGTAACAAACTGATTCTCCTGGTTGTTTTGGCCGTTGCTCGTAGCTTATCCAAGCAACCATGTATAGCACTTATATATAGATAGCAACTAGTTCAATGTCCGCATGCGTTGCTACTTAAAAAATAAAATTGGTAACGAAACATAAAAGTCAAGCAATAAAAGAAAATTGTGCTACAAGATCAAACATCTATTTCTCCCGATTACAAAAGTTTTTATCCAACAGCTGGTCCTTGGAATGGCCGAGTGGCATATCTACAATTCTCTAAGAAGCGAACAAAATATACTTGAAATGCCTAAAGTTGATGATTTATGTTCATATGATCCAAAATAGTAATGTTTAACATGGCGAGAGGACCCACCGATTTCTTGTGCAAAGATCCGATGTCCTTTGGTATCTAATAACACGACGACGCTTGAGAGCGGGACTGCGAAGCAATGCCATCAACGGCTCGATCACGTAAGCTCTACATACCAGAGGATCTACCACCGCTGGTAGCATGTAGATATGGTTATTGTGTATGTTCAGAGTGAAATGATAAGGGTCAATGGCACAAAAGTCAAGATAGAACTCCTGCAAAAATAGAAGAGCATTCATACACCAATTTCATCATCGTGACTCAACTCCCATGCACTTCTTTCCGATAAGCATGTGCAACCATACACAACACTTACTTAACGAACTTGCTGCACAACCTCCTGCTCATCCGAATCAGCTAGCACTTGAATCATGGAATCTTCAATATATTGGAGAAGACTGAAAGGAAACAAACGTTGAAAGAACCGAATCAACAAAACTCCAAGACAAAATTATATCACCCCAACTCCTAGACTGTAAATGTAGTCACAAAAAGCAAGTAGTCTTCAGTTGTAGTTGCTTTAGCATCTTGTTAGTCCTGGTGAACACCAGCGATAAATTCCTGGCAATGTTATGCATCGAATTTATTGGGGTTTCATCCCGCAACAACTAAGTTGTCTACCAAATTGTCTACTGATATGAAAATGCATAGGTTATGCATCTAATACTGGTTTAACCCTTGAGATATGAAAATGCATGAAAATAATCACAAAAAATTCTTACAGTATTTTTCTAACATAGGTTATGATATCGTCTATCACATCATAACATTTGAACTTAAAACTCAACTTGTATGAGAAGCAAAATAAATACTACTATCAGCTATAGTATTGAATTATTCTATGCAGAATGAATAGGCTTTGGATAACTAAAGGCTCTTTTCTTATTATTATCAAGGCTCCTTCCCTTGTTACTAAAAAAGGATGGTTTTTCACTGTATCCAATTGGAATTTTTCCAACAATGCGATGCACTTGAATGCCTAGTAGAATTAAGTAAATTTTACCAAAGTGTTCTCAGTAATGCTAGGCACGACATAGGTTATGGTGTTGTTTTTACATTATTCCAAGTATCCTGCACCCAACCCATCCATTCCATCGCATGAGACCATCTAACAAAATCGAGCGATTTCTCAACATCTTGCAACCAATGGCGGATTCAGGATGTACATAGATTTGTAGGCTTCTTTGCTAACAAAAGCGACCATGTACACCAAAAGAATGCAACCCAAAGTAATTTCTCTCTCCGATTTTCCGATCCAGAGATCCAAACAAAGAGCATGAAATAAAGATTCAGATCTGTCTGATTTAACCAAGCATTCAAGGCAACAAGGAGAGATGGAGACGGATGCCTACCATGGATCTTGCGCCAAGTTAGAATCGCCAGCATCGCCGCCGTCAGATTCCTACCGCAAGACCGATGCCACGCCCTTCTCTTGTCGCCAACAAAGCACCACATTTGCATGACCACAAGCAAGCAGAGGACCACAAGCACCACATTCAATGCCGATGCGTTGCTATGAAAAAATAAAATTGGTAGCGAAACATAAAAGTCAAGCAATAAAAGAAAATTGTGCTAACGCGTGTGAGCCTTTTCATGATTGTTAGTGAATGATTAGCGAAGGTTGTCCAAGATCTCAAGAATTCTATATAACCACATGGTTTTTACAAGCGCCCAACTCGAAGTGTGCATGTCGGGCAATGTTCATGGATGTGATGAAAGATGTCCTCGCTTCTGGTGACAAAATGTTCAACAGAACACCAATTTGTAGAGCTAAAGCCTTATAGCTGTTCACAAAATCATCTCGAGTGAATATCACATAGGTCTCAAAATAATATAGTTGAACCTAGTTAGGATGATGGTGATTTTTTTAGAAGGACCCTGCTCGACCAGCTTGGAAGAATTTGTCAGATCCAATACCTCCATTCAGTGATGATCCGACTAAACCCACTCCTGACTGACATATTCTTGAAAGGAACTCTAGTACAGGAGTAACCCATCGTAAATAAATAACCCACAACCTAACTAAATTTGGAGACCTCACTAAACTTGCCACATGTCTAAAGATCACAATCAAAGCACTCAAATCATAGGATCTTATGACAAAGCGAGAACGATAAATCAGCTAAAGGTGAAAATAAATTTTGGTTGATAACATTACTTTCAAGCTATATACAAATTGCATACCATTTCAAAGAGAATCCATGCATATACTATCGGGATTTGGCTAAGCGCATCATAAGAACATATAAGAACAAAAAATCTAAGTGACCACAGGCTCGAGTTAACAAACCTTGTCCAAGGCCAAAGCAATCTTTGACAATTTTGTATATGTTCCTTTTGGATCCAAAAAATCATCAATGGAAAACCAATGTAAGACTCTCCTTTGGAAGCAAAAGTGCAAAAGCGAAACCAAAACAAAATAACATCCTTATCTTTATCTACTGATTCTATGCAAGCGAATTATATATGTCAAATGAATCTTTATCTCTGATTCTTTATGTACTGATTCTATGAAAGTATTTATCTACAGATGCTATGCAATGAGTTCAAAGGCACATATTACAAAACTCACTGTTCACTTGTAACGAATCCATTTTACACCCTGCCAATGCTTGGTCACACTGGCTTAGGATGCATCACACAATAATGCAATCTACTCATTAAATTAAATGGGAAGTAGAGAAATGATGCACCGTAAATTAGTGCATTGGCAGCTAATTAGTGCATGAATAGAATGTAACATTAGTGCATGAATAGAATGTCTAATTAGTGCATTGGCAGCTAGATGCAACTGGGCCACCATCTAATCCAAGCACCAATGCATATATCAGGCTATTTTATAGGCTCTGATGAAATTCTTGGAAAAAAGAGGAATCTTTTCTTTGAATCATACATTGTAGTTCACCACCATGGGAAGATCTTGGCAAATCGGTACACTATTCCAAGAAGTTTATAGTGGATCCACACACACCATGTCACAAGATAGTAAATTCTTCACAACATAATCTATAGGAAACCAAAATGAGTGTTGTATTATGAAGTTATTAACTCAAGAGTACCAAGATGATAGGAACACAAATAGAAGCACTTAAGCAATCGAATGGTAAGGAAATGTTATTGGTGTCTTAAATGGGAGAGAACAATACAAGCCATCAGAAATTTGTAAGCATGAGAAAAACAACTTAACCCTATAGGATGGTGATTCCAACAAGCTAGAACAACACTTAACCCTATAGGATGGTGATTCCAACAAGCTAGAACAACATTTCTTTTTAACACCCAATTCGATCTTCCATATTACGCCATTGATTGAGAGCATCCTGGTTCTACTATTTTAAGCTGGAACTTCTAAGCGAGATGGTCTCCTGCTTGGCTCCGTTTCTTGGGACTTGTTGTTTCACCATTTGCTTGGGTAGCGACAATTTGGGCAAACAACAATATAAGCAAAACAAGGAAAAAGATATGCTTTAATATTAATGAAAGAAACTTACGAAGCATTGAGTGATTTGGATCTTCTTTGGCGATCTGCAAAAGTTCCGAAACAACTGAATTTAATGTCCAAAATCAGATTTAACAACTTGATTCCAAAAGCCTTGGCGCTTCGCCAAAGACCTTTGCATCAATGAAAGCGAAAAGGAGCTCATGGACAATAGAAACACTTAATTGTACAAGTCTAGAGCATGCGAGAATACAAACATACAGTATTGAATGCGGTTAGAGCATGCAAACTACAACAACCATGTGAAGCGTGCACGAGGTAGGAAGAAAACTCATTCCTCAAGCATTGAACTCGTGCACATTCCTAGTCCTTTGTATCATCATGATCCATATCATCAATCCTTAATGCTCTTATGTCCGAATTCCAAATAATGTGCCATGCCCAAGCTCCGATAGAATGCGATTCTGAGACATTATGTCAAAAATCGATGATTTTAGCTTTCCATCTGAGATTACCTTCACCTTTCGCAGCAAAGTAGGATGTCCTCGTGAATGGCTGCCTCTTGATCACCATCTCATGCATAACCACCGGCGTTGCGGCGGGCACGATAACGGTCATGGCGGTGGTGCGGCACCCTTTGTAGTGGTCTTGCGCTTGGCGAGTTACGACCAAGTATGTGGCGCTGTCTCCGCAGAAGCCGCTGGATGATCCCTTGAGCAAAGACGACCCTCGCCTTCTCGACGCCTATGGAGATGATGGCTGGCGCATGGTTTTGCCGGTCGCCAAATCAGAGGCGCTAACCTACGGTCACGCGCATCTCCTCATCCTCCACCCACGGCGCGCGGCGCATAATCGCTCCCGGCGACGCGTGCGTAGTATGAGCCCGCACGCCTGGGGACCGCCGCATGCCGCGGATGGCATCAACGGTAGACCTGCCGGCGGGCGCCGATCGTCGTCCGGAAAGAACTCGCCGTTCAGGTCGAAGGCTGTCGGCGTCGGAGAAAGGTGCACGCGTGGCGGAGAAAGCGGAACCCGGCCGACACGGATGATGGGTGTGGCGGTGGCCGCCGTCGCACTCGAGCAGTGGGCGCGGCGGCGCGAGGTGGGTGAGGTGGTCGCGTGTGACGCCGTCGGCGTATGCCTCGGGCGTGGTCGGCGAGTGGTCGATCACGACCGCAGCCGGTAGTATCCGCCACCTGCTGCGAGGAGGATGGGGGTGTGGAAGGGTGTCACGACGAGGAACAGACGTGCGGGGATGAAGCCATCACCGCATCACCGGCCACGACTCCGGCCACCATCGCATGCGGCGGCTAGGGGGAGGCTGGGAGAGAGCGCAAGGCCGATGATGGGGGAGGGAAAGGAGGCCATGGGGTGGAATGGCCGAGAGGGAAGGACGAGGAGGAGATCTCGGGGATCGGGTCCGGAGCGATCGGCGAAGGCGAGGAGGAGGGAGATCTGAGCGACCAGTAGGGGGGAACGGAATTAGGAGCGATCGGCGCGCAGATTGCGTAAGAGGATTGCTTGGAGATTGAGGCGATCGGTATAGCGCGCAGAAGGATGCTGTGCGGCGGAGATTGCGGCGATCGGAGGCGTGGCGCGAGGGAGGATGCGGGGGGCAAGGTTAGGGGCGGAGATTGCGGCTTAGCGAAGCGATGGGGGCTCGGATCGGGAGAGGATTCGCCTCGACGCCTTCTTGCTTTTTTGTCTTGCGTGGAGGTGGGGGCGAAGAAAAACGCACCACTGCCACCAACTGTCAATTAAAGAATAGTAAAGATACAGAGAGATTGGTGCGCCGCACAGTTCCTCCAAATCATCTTCTCTTCTTTCACTCTCGACACCGCCGATGGCATACTAGTACCCAATTTTCTACGTCAACATACAATAAAAGCACCGAGGGCAGCAGCACTTCTGCGTCCATCAACACCAGTGGCATCCCGGCCGGTACCTCATCCCTACAAGGACCAACAATAATGGCACTGAGGGCAGCACTCGGTCCTTGTCTACACATCCAAATCAATGGCATCCCGACATACCGGTATGTACAACAAAGTACATCAATTGTGGATGGTATTCCAACACATCATACCCCTACTAATGTGGATAAAATTCCCGGAAGGAGACGATATCCACGTCATGCCCATACCATTCGAAGCCTGGCGTGTGGCGTCGCTTTTGAGTCAACCGAGGGCGGTGGCTCTACCGCTCAAAACATTTTTTTACGCTTTGGTTCCTCAAAATTTCGTAATTACGAATAGGTCCTTCGCGATTTTTTGTGAGGGTAGAATTTTCTCTTGAAATCGCTTGGGTCCCTCTGCGCCATTTTACGTAAAGAACCTCACGTTAAATTCAAATCGTGGACAAGCCCTTTTCTAATTTTTTCGGGATAGCGAACGAGGTCCAAAAACGTAATATCTGTGTCTTTACTCCTTACATCTAGGTCCTTTCTCCGTTTTCCGGAAAAAATGTTTTCATCACCGTAAATATTTGTGCGTTCTATCTCTAGACTTTAGACTTTTTTTCCCAACTCGATTTACTATCTCGATCTCTAATATTTTTAAAACATGTATTATTACTCGGTGAGCGCAGAGAGTGTTAGACTTCGGCAAAACAAGGTTCTCATCTCGATAATTTTTCACCCTTTTTCCTCTAGACTTTTTCCCCACCGCGATTCTCCGATTCGGTCTCCAATATTTTCCAAATAATTCATCTAAATAGATATTTTTGCGACTCTATCTCTATTTTTTTCCGTTTCGCTCGTTATTTCGATGATTTAGGAAATAAAAAGACGCCGAAAAAAGGAATTTTTTCATTGAAAAAACGCAGCGTCTTGGCGTGTTACTGTGATGAAAAATTTTGTGTTCTTTCAGCCGTTTGGTTCATTATTTCGACGATTCAAAAAATAAAAGCTCCGCCGAAAAAAAGATTTTCTACGATGCTAGGAAAATTGTTTCGGCGATTCAAAAAATGATTCCGCGTGTTTTCTCGATGATACGCCGCGCTCGGTCTCCAATATTTTCCTGATAATTCATCGAAATAGATATTTTTGCGACTCTATCTCTCTATTTTTTTTCCCGTTTCGCTCGTTATTTCGACGATTTAGGAAATAAGACGCCGCCGAAAAAAAAAATTTCCTACGAAAAAACGACGCGCGCAGCGTATTGTGTTATTTCAGCCGTCTCGCTCATTATTTCGCCGATTCAAAAAATAAAAACGCCGTCGGGAAAAAAATTTTCTACGATACTAGAAAAATTATTTCGACGATTCAAAAAATGATTCTGCATATTTTCTCGACGATTTTAAAAAATATGCCACCAAAAAAATAAAATTATTCGTTCGAAAAAACATACATGTTACGCCGCGAAATATTTTCTAGTTCTCTCCTACGTCAGTGGCACCAAGGGCAGCAGCATCCTCGCCCATACACATCGTCGAAATGACATCCTGCATATATCACTTATATATCGACGTACATCAATTGTCAATGACATTCCGACATCTCCTTTGCAACGTAGACTTACTTGAATCGCTGACAGCACACCGGCACCTCATCCTTACATCAATCAACATTAAATTCATGGGAGCAGTGAGGCATGCCAGTGCAGTCAGTGCGAATCTATGAAACACTTCAATCCTTCCAGTCGGCAATGTGCGAGTTACGCAGTCCCGGTTGGGTTGATAAAATTTCTTCAAGACTTGGAATGAGCTTTCTCCATGAATTGAAGATATCACAAAAGTTTTTATTTTTTATTTTTGGGGCGCCGTGGTATCTTGATGGCCGCAACAAAATACCTTGCTATCCTTTGGATCTTGTTCTGAGCATTTGTCATAGGCTCTGTTTTTGGGAGTCCGTGGGTGAGCTAAAAAGCATTTTTTGATTTCTTTGAAATCAGAATCACCTATAGCTAGCTTGTTGTGGCTTTTCTTATTATACTGTTTGGCAAACTAACTGTTGCAGCTGTAGCTTTTGGGAGCTAACCGAGTGGGGAGGTATCAACATAGCGAAGTACAGTGGCGTCTGAGTGGGAAGGTGACGTGGATGCGGCGAGACGGGGTGGCGGAGGTCGAGAAGGCAAAGCGACTGAAGTGGGAGGTGATCAAGCCAAACCACAGCTGAAAAGCTCATCCTCAGCAGCTTCAGCTTTTGAGGGTGTTTCTGCTATGGCTTAGTTTGCCATTGTAGCCATACTATTTAGAGAAGCTTTTGGTCTAAAGTTAAAGCACAGCTCTCTTAAACAGACCCATAGGAGCCCAAAAAGCACCCTTTCTTTCGTCGTGAAAGTTTCAAGGATGACCAGTCGACTCACTTCTACAATGATGGCTTATCCCTTTGCATATGTACAAGGGAGCAGTGTAGCACGCCGGTGCGAATTTGTGAAACCCTTTGATCCAGTTGGTAGGCATCACAAAATTACATGATCGCAACTGGGTCAATAAACTGCCTTCAAGATGTAGTACGAGCTTAATTTCGCCGCAAATTGAAGATGGCTAGAGTGTTCCCTTCACCAACGCCGCAGAAGATGATTATGTGGCCTCAGTGGATCGCCTTGTTATTTTTTGGACCTTGATAGAAGTCAATATATATCAATGGTCTGAAGTGTTATGAGATAAGAAATCTAAACCAAATATAGTTAGGACTCTATCTCTTTATGGTGTGATCGAATTCGAACTCTCTCTTCACGCCACTATATATATCGGGTGCTCTCTTTGTAAACCATTGAATCAATAAAGCGAGAGAGAATTCCACCCCTACATTGTGTGTCTATTGTTTTTACTCTCATGATTGCATCTACTATTGGTGATTGTTCGCTGGCATTGACGACATTTTACAACACGTTATCGCGACGAAGTCTCTACCACAAGAAGGAGGATAAATAAACTACAACAAACGATCTACTACCGGCGATTGATCGCCCGATCCGATCTGCAATCAACTCGCTATCACGCTGGCACCCATTCGGATTGTCGAAAAAATCCTACACGACTCTATCCTACGCGATAGTCTACAGATTTTCTCCGGTCGAATCAAGGTATCAAATTGGCATGATCTATTGAATCGAAATTAAAATTGGAGAATAGATCGAAAAATTCTACGCATAAATTTTAGATCAGAAATTTTGGAGTGTTGCGATCGATCTGGAAGATCGTTGCATTGCTCGTATCGTGCCTTTGCCTGCAGTCGGCCGCACTGCCATCATCTGTGCTTGCCTCGAAGGCACGCTGGGCAGCATATCTGCGACGACCCTGAAGACAGTCGTCCGCGCCAATCCTGCCAGTGACATCCGCGCCCGCCGTCGAGTGGTGCTTTGGATTCCGAAGCGCAGGCCACGCCGACTGGCCCTTGCCGCCGATCGCCTAGCCCATTTGCCGCCACGGCCATCTGGCACTCGTCCGCCCGCAGCACGGACTGCCGCACCCACTGCGCAAAATCGTTGTTCCTCGAAGTGGTGGCCATTGTCGCCTGCAGCGCAGGCTGCTTTCGCCTCGGCCGCCGGCTTCAACCTCGAGCCGCGTCGCCTCGAATTCTCCGCTCGCGAAGGCGCTACTTCGTGTCGCACGCCCTCGCCCATGGCGCCTTGGAGATGACGAGCCTAACGGTGGTCCTCCGTACTCGCAAGGCTCTGCGGCGGCGACGTCCTTGACCAGAGAAAGGCGGCGCTCCCGTCCGGCCGACGCGCCTGCAGCGTAGCGCCTCACGCAGTCACGCGATTCGGTGTGTGCCCTAGACGTTGTGCCCTTTTTAGCAGGCCGCGATACCCCAAATGGGCCGTAGGGCCCAATGGCCGGATGGCCCGGTTGACCTGAAGCTTTTCCGGAAGAAAAAAAAAACCAAAATTAGTTATAAATTCTAGAATTTTTTTTCTAGGCTATGGACTTCCGTAAATTTTGGTAAATTTATATTCAGTACATCTTGGGAAGTTCATTCTCTCGGTCATTTTCTAGCATTTATTATATGTGCTGTGATTTATTTTCTGTTATTTAAGTAATTCCGAAAAATTGCTTAGTAATTAACAGAAAATGATAGAAAATTATGGAAATAATCGAGTTATCAAAGCAGTTTTGAGCTTGAGAGCATAAGTGGTTGGGTTTTTGATTTCTGTTTTAAAGGAATAGATACATGACAATTGGTGTCTAAGGAAAACACATATGAGGCTAGGTTTCTTAATTGGCACCCAAAATCGGTAAGTGCTCCCTCCCTCATGTGAGCCCTCGGGGCAGGTTGACCTGGCCAAGAGTCATGTTGACGGAGGCATTCATTACATGATTTCATACCCAACCAACAAGTGCTACATAAGATGTAATTAACATTATGCCAGGTTTATTTCACGTGGAAATTTATCCTTCTGTTAATTAGAAATTCTGAAAATTGCTTAATAATTAGCAGAAAAAAATGTTAAAAAATCCTGGAAAATCTGTGATAATTATCTACTGAATAGATATAGACCATACTTTACTGATTCAATATTAATCATGCAAAACAATATTTTACCTGAAGTAAAATCCCTATTTTATTTGCATATAGGATATGTCTGACATCGCAAAGAAAGAATTTGATGAGCTTGCCCTGAATGGCAGCAATTACCTCACTTGGGCAATGGATGCCAAGATCAACTTGACAGCTCGATCTTTTGGAGCCGCAATTTCCCAGCCTGAAGCAAGTGCTCTAGCTCTCCCTGAAACTACTAAGTGCGCAGCTTTGCACCTCTTGAGGCATCATCTCCATGCGGACCTGAAAGCCGAATATTTGATGGAGGAGGACCCTCTGGCCCAATGGAATTCCCTGAAGGAACGATATAACCAAACAAAGATCCGTTACATTGCGGAAGCACAACATGAATGGACCCTCTGCGCTTCAAGATTTTAAGTCGGTGGCAGTACAACTCTGCCATGCATAAGATTGTTGCAAAATTGGCATTTTGTGACGAGAAGATCATAGAAGTTGAAAGGATTGACAAGACTTTGTGCACATTCCACCCCAACATGAAGATATCTGCAAAGAACAATATCATCATGCAAAGTACCGTAGTATTCGAAGGCGATATGCGTTACGCTAAAAGCGTAAAAGCATAATGAACTTCTAATGAAGAATCATCAAGTCCTACCTAGTGGGAGTCATGCATTGCCTGAAGCACATGCAAGCGCTCAGCTGGCTAGTAGTAGCCAAGGCCGCAGAAAGGGCCAAAACAGAAAGGGGATAAATGGAAGAATGATAAAAAATATAAAGGAAAAGGATAATCTCGTTGGGGATGAGCTAAAAGAATTTCAGAAGAATAAAGATAAGTCCCAGAAGGACGATATAAATGATTTATATGAAGACATGGAGTAGTCTCCCAGTTTTCCTTTAGAGTCGATGTCGCATTATCCTTTAGAGTCTCCTTAAGAGCCTCATTTATCAGCTTAGTCTTATGTTCCTAAATGAACAATGGTCTACGCTCCTGTTGAGTGATTATCAGTCAAATTTAATAAAGTGTGATTTTCCCAGGATATTTACTCAATCATTTTATGCTTGTTCTATATTATTTGTTCCCGATGCAACAAATGTCTGATTGATTTTACTTGTTTAATATAGAACTCCATAAATAATCCAATGGCGGAGGAGGAAATCATCTTGTAGACGGTTGCACCACAAATACAATCCTTAGGAAACTAAATATTTTTGGATTATTGATTAAGAAAATCGAAATATTATGACCATCGCCGAAGCGATGCTCTTATTATTGACACTGGAAGAGCCATCATAGTTCTCCCTATGGGCACTCATTATAATTATAGAGGATGCTCTATTATACCCCGAGTCCATCAAGATTCTTACGAAGTTTTAAAGACATCCGTCTAAATGGTTTCCATATAGAGACCGAAAATGAGGATGGTATTAATACCTACTCATGACCAAGTTTAACGGATGTAATAAACGATGGTTGAAAAACTTCTTTCCTTCTCCTCCGGGTTATATTACATATATAAAACCGAAGTTTATGTTACATGAAAACCATAGTTAAAACCCCATAAATATTTAAGATCCCAAGATGATCGTCTCTGGTCATCCCGGGATGAATATGATGAGAAAAATAATAAATAATTTGCTGGCCATAATATAAAAACTACAAATTTTCCTAAACCTCAAGCTTTTATGTGCCTGCATGTGCTAAAGGAAAGCCGATAGTTCGTCCCTCTCATCTTAAAATTAGGGAAGAATCCTTTGAATTTCCTAGAGAGAATTTAAGGTGATATCGTGGACCAATTCATTGCTTAAGACCCATTCAGATATTTCATGGTTGTCGGTGTACTTTGCACCGGTACCAATCTCATGCAGGCTAATAGGCCCAAGGAGGGCTTGCCCAGCTTTGAGAAGCCCACGCGTCTCGGGCGAAGCGCCCACGTGGCACCTGGCGCAGGCACGGGCGACACGCCGCATACTGCGAAGCGGCGGCTTATCTGGCGAGCGAAGCGAAGGCGGTCACGCCGCTTACGGGCGAAGGCAACCCACATGCACTGGCAAGCGCACTAAGCGATCACGCCGCCACCCGCGAGAAGCCCACACGACTTCCACGAAAGCGACCAGCGGTCCACGCCTTGCTCGCCGGGCGAGTGGCCCACGGTAACACCTGGCGAACAACTGGCGATCACGCCATGCCGCGGGCGAAGCCCACGCGCCCCTAGCGAAAGCAACTGGCGGCCACGCCTTGCTCGCCGAGCGTCGCCCACGTGGCACCTGGCGGCAGTAAGGCGATCACGTCTGCCGCCAGCGAAACCCACGCGCCTGGTGAGCAACTGGCGGTTACGCCGCTTTCACGGGCGAAGCGGCCCATGTGGCCTATGGCGCGACGATGAGCTAGGCAAGGCGTCGAGCCCCCTTTTCGTGCCACGAAGGCAACCAAAGGAATGAGGAAGGCTTCCTGAAGTTTCCTCCCCGCACCTCGTGTCGGGGTCATTAATTGTAAAGGATTCAGCTTTAAACACGACGACGACTTATCCCTCTGACGCCTCTTACCAACCCATCGCAGGGGCATCCTGTCCCGGGCGGACCGGGCGAGGCCTCTCACCAACATTAAATGCGGTTCGAAGGACAAGGCTACGGAGGCGCATGTAATAAATGAGTCATAGGTCGACGTGGAAGCTGGAATGATCGATGTAATTAATGTGTTGTAGATAAGTATAGCGCTTCCTTCTCCCCTACCCGAGTCGGCTCGTCTATATAAGGGCGCCTCGGTGCATGGAGGGGGGATGCTGGCTAGCAGACGGACTGCGTAGAGAAAAGAGAACATTTGGTAGAGCACACGAGAGATAACCGTTGTAAACACCTCCACCCATCCTCAACAAGAATCAAGCAGGACGTAGGGCTATTACCCAAGCTGGGGGCCTGAACCTGGGTAAATCGCTGTGTCACTAGTTTTCTAACTCCCAGATCCATCGTTGAGAGACATTAGGGTTTCCAGCCATGAAGATGCCCTCTACCGAACCATATCTTCCGTCTAGGGAGTAGCCTACTCTGTTCATTTACTGGATCTTGTCAGGTGAAATACGCCGACAGGGGCGCGCCAGGTAGGGGGCTAGTGGTTGGTTTATCCAACCATCTCTCCGGCGGATTTCGGCCTTCCGTCCAAAAGGATCTCACATCCGGTGATGGTGGGTTCACACTCGCAGCGGCAAGAGGTGGCGGAGGCTAGCAAAGACCAAAGACTACGTCCGGCACTCTCGCCGAGCGAGGGATCACCTCACGCCGCCCCCGCAGAAGGGCGGTGGTGCTCCCGACGGCGCGCCGAGCTTCGATTCGGCAGACGGCTAGGCATGGAGGCCGCCACTCGGCTCGTAACACCGCATCTTTGTCCAGTCTCCTCGTGGACCACCCCCGGTGGAACTCGCAGAGACACCTCGCCACTCCGTGGGCTGCGGGGATATTGCGGGCCTCGTAGACGCGGCCCAGCTCCGCATAGGGATGCCCGACCGATCTGAGACCGTCGGTTACCCTCGACCAAGGGTGCCCATTGAGCGCACCCAAGCTTCCGGCCGCCCTAGCGGGAAGCGCTCTGGCCAGGCGGGCCAGAGTAAAGGAAAGGGTGTGCAAGAAGAAGGTCCCAGCTCCACGAGGAACCATGGGGACCTGAGGTCCCATCTGGAGCTCCGGCACGGCGGTGATCTGCGTGATCACCTGCAGCGTCGTCGCACTCGCGACGGACGGATGACCCCTGGGGGTGAGAGTTCCCGTGACTCTCACCATCAGGATGAGGAGGAGGTCCGTTCCTCCGACTCTGTGGGGAGTCACGGTCCACCCTCCCCGGCACGGTTTCCGGGCCGGGGCCAGGGTCGACGGCAGGATCCCCCCTATGGCGTCGGATGCTAGGCGTTTTCCCGACGGCTGCACCGCGTGGTGTGGCCCAAAAGGTTTCGCTCAGCCTCCATCGAGAAGTACGACGGCACCACCAACCCAGAGGAGTTTCTACAGATCTACACCACTGCGGGTGGGTGCAAGGGTCCGAAAGGCCATGGCCAATTACTTCCCAACGGCCTTGACAGGTCCGCCGGTCTCGGCCGTTGAACCTCCCGTGAGGATCGTGCACTTACGTGGGAGGAGTTGTGCGGACCTCTTTGTCGCCAACTTCAAGGCTGCCTTTACCACCGGCGCGGAGAACGATCTCCATGCCCTCGAGCAGGAAAGAGGGGAGTCGTTGCGCGATTTCATCCGGTGATTTTGCCACTGTCGCAACACGATTCCCTGGATTTCGGAGCAGTCGGTCATCATCGCCTTTCGAAGAGGCGTTCGCGACCGCAAAATGGTGGAAAAGATGGCTACCTGCGACATCGCCACCACCTCCGAGCTCTTCTCCCTAGGGCATAAGCGCGGTGGTAGAGGCTCAGGTCGACATCCTGCGCCGTCTTGGCGGGCGGTGATGACGGTTAGGACCTCGAGGGGCCTCGGCTCTGCAAGCAAGAAGCCACGGAAACGCGAGGCGGCTGAGACCAGGCGGGTCCTGGCCGCATGAAAGCCTGAACGCCAAGATGCATCGCTGCCGATGACCGCCGAGGTCGTGTGGCGGCGCCGCTATCAGATGAACGACCGTCGCGAGGAAAAGGAGGGCGAGCCCTTCTGCCCGATTCACCAAACCAACTCTCATGGCCTGGATGATTGTCGGGTTGTGAACAAGAAGGTCGAGCGGCGGCTCAAGGAGCGCCGCCTCGCGATGACGCATTTAAGGCGAAGACCCGCCTCCTGGCCTTCCCAAGAAAGTGATCGCTGTGGCATACATTCCGCGGTGGTTCGTCCACCTACCCTCCAACGCTTCCTACAAGCGGTTGAGGAGGAGGTTTGTGCCACGGCGAGTTCGAGTGGCGTGTTGGATCTTTGAAGTGGTCTGAGGAGCCGATCACCTTGATCAGCCGACCACCCCGAGCACCTGCCGGCCTTGAGTCACCTTCCGATCGTGGCTCCCCCCATGATCCAGAACGTGAGGCTCGGCCGGGTGCTAATGGACGGAGGGAGCTCCATCAACCACCTGTCCTTTGAAGTTTTCCGGGCGCCCGGTGCCAAATCGGGGCTGTGCCTGCTCGCCTTTCTGGCGTACAGAGCTCCGGGCTAGCATGCCCCCCCCAGGTTAGGTCGCGCTCCCGCCACCTTCGGGAGGAAAGCAACTTCCGTACGGAGTTGGTCGACTTCGAAGTTGCCGGCTTCGACCTCCCGTACAATGCCATACTTGGCCGACCCGCTTTGGCCAAGTTTATGGCGGCAACCCACTATGGCTACATGGTGGTGAAGATGCCAGGGCCTGGTGGCCCCATAACCATCGGGTGGACAGGCCAGAGGCTTTGCGCTGCCACAAGCACGCACTAGACCTGGCCAGAGCCACCTATGGGAAGCCGACAGATGCTGCCTTTCTGGGAACCCCTCAGGTGCAGACCCGCGCTTCGCTCGGCTCGCTCGGTGAGGTAAAAGTGGTCTCCCTGAGTGCGGGCAGGTCCGGGAAGTCCGTCTTCATTGGCGCCAGCCTCAGCGCCAAATAGGAAGACGCGCCGTCTGCCGCTCGTCTAATTCCGGCGTGTTCGCTTAACAACCGTCTCGATATCTTCGGGGCCCCTAGGGAGGTGATCGAGCACCGACTGGCTACGCTCCCCGAGATGCGCCCGGTTCGCCAAAAAATCCGGCGCCAGGCACCGGAGCGTCAGGATGCCATTCGGGAGGAGGTAGAGAAGCTGCTACGCGTAGAGATCATTCGGGAAGTCTCTCATCCTGAGTGGCTTGCCAACCTTGTGCTCGTTAAGAAGTCTAACGAGAAGTGGCGGATGTGTGTCGATTTCACCGACCTCAAGAAGGCCTGCCCGAAGGACCCTTATCCCCTACCGCGCATCGATCTCTTCGTCGATTCCACGGTGGGATGTGAGCTACTGTACTTTCTGGATGCGTACTCTTGGAACCATCAGATTAGCATGGCGGCAGAGGACGAAGACAAAACTGCTTTTGTAACACCCATGGACGTCTATTGTTACGTTAGAATGGCTTTTGGGTTAAAGAATGCTGGTTCTACTTACCGACGCGCCATGCAGATCACTTTCCGTCCACAAATAGGGCGCAACCTTGAGGTGTACGTCGACGACCTGGTCGTGAAAGTGAAAAAGAGCGAAGACCTGATTGGAGACCTGGAGGAAACCTTTGCCAACCTCCAGAAGAATCGTTTGAAGCTCAACCCTAAGAAGTGTGTGTTCGGTGTACCCTCCGGAAAGCTGTTAGGGTTCCTCGTGTCCAGGCGGGGCATTGAGATCAATCCTGACAAGATAGCGGCCATCGAACACATGAAGCCGCCCGTCCGACTTAAGCAAGTGCAATGCCTGGCTGGTCGCTTGGCCTCCCTCGGGTGATTTATCGCCTTGTGACCGAGAGAGAAGCTGCCTTTTTTAAAGCTGCCAAGAAGACAAACCACTTGAATGGACGAGGAGGCTCAAGTGGCGCGAAGACCTAAAGCAGTACTCTCCTCCCCACCGGCCGGTCGCCCTCGGCTGGCGAACCATTGCTCTGCGACATCGCTGCTACCCGGCGGTGGTGAGCGCGATCTTGAGTGGCGGAGGAGGCATCGAAGCCGATCTACTACATCGAAGGTGCTACACGAGGCAGAGACCAGATATCCGCAAGCGCAGAAGATGCTGTATGCCGTCCTGGTGGCGTCCAGGAAGCTGCGGCACTACTTTCAAGGGTGAGAAATTACAGTGGTCACTGCCTATCCTCTACGAGAAATCCTCCACAATCGGGAAGCAGAAGGTCGTATTGCTAAGTGGTTGGTGGAACTTGGGGAATTCTGCCTCAAGTTCATACCCCGCACCGCCATCAAGAGTCAGAAGCTAGCGGAGTTCGTTGTCGAGTGGACTCCCGCCGCTCCTGAAGCTGAAGAAGTACCCGCGCCTTCCCCCTGGACCTTGTTCTTCGACAGCTCTTTCAGGCTCGAAGGCGTGGGGGCTGGAGTGGTCCTGGTTTCTCCGACCGGTGACATCCTCCAGTATGTGGTCGTCCTCGACTTCAAGGCCACCAACAACATTGCTGAATACGAGGGCCTGCTGACAAATCTGCGCGTCGCCTCAGCGTTAGGTGTTCGACGCCTCCAAGTTAAAGGCGACTCCTTGCTGGTCATCAACCAAGCGCGGAAGGAATTTCAATGCTCTGACCCTACCATGGCCGCTTACTTGGCGGAGGTCAGGAAAATGGAGCGCCATTTTGAAGGATTGGGATATATCTATATCCCTCGACGCGACAACCATCTGGCGGACGAGCTTTCAAAGCTCGCATCCTCAAGAGCCTCTGCTCCGGTCGGAGTCTTTGAAGAAAGACTCTTACGACCGTCCGTCGTTGCCCCAGCTCCCAGTGGGGAGGACGGTATGGCCGTCGTTGCCCCCGCTCCACGCGGGGAGGACGGTATGGCCGTCGTTACCCCCGCTCCACGCAGGGAGGACGGTCCCGCTGTCATTGCCCCTGCTCCACGCGGGAAGGACGGCGGTGCCTCTAACTAGGGTTAGAAAATAACTAGGGTTGCGACCTACAGTCGATATGGCTCTGATACCACCTCTGTAAGGACCCGAATTACCAAATCCGACCCCTTTGAGTATAACCGTGCTAGTCTAGGATCAACTAGCACACTCAGCAAACACAGTGATGATAACATAGACATATCATAACGTAAACAACGATAAATAAGCAAAAGAGAGTAAACATCATCATCACATTATTACAAGTATCGAGCCTTACGGCTTAAGTGAGTAAATAGCAATTGAAAAGTAGCAACAAAAGAGCTAATCAAGATGCCCACAGCAACCGAGTAGAGTACGCTCCCTAGAAGTCCAGGATGATCCTCCTCATCAAAGTCTTCACCACAGAATGTCGAGCGGTGGAATGCGTGCTCTTGGATAGCTATATCGATCTCCTCATCTCGCTATATGGAATAAGCGACCCGAATGAATGGCGAGGGTGAGTATGCAACATACTCAAAGAAGTCTTGAAAACTTAATGCAAATAATTAAATGCAAGGCTTGAACAAAGGAAGGCATATAGGATTCATCTTGCATAAAGCAGGAATTTAAATGAAATACAAATATTAATTTCATAAAGAAGCATTTAACAAAAAGTAAACAGTATAATTAATTAAATTTGAAGTATAACAATTTTCCAGGTTCCAACTACCTGGTTGGCTCTAACTGCCAAACTAAAATCCAGTAGTTCCAGCCACTCACGGATTCCCAAACCACATTTTCATTTACACCAAAATCATCATTTTTCCATTTAAAACCAAAACCATAAAATCTACTATGTGAAAGCGTGCCCACTTGCCTGTTGCTTAATGAGGCACTGCTACTCAAGTAGTTTTAACTCTGCAGAGATTGTACACTTTACCCACAAGACATGATCAACCCCTTTTGCCAAGCTATTGACACACTTCCTTTGGTGTGTTGGCAGGAGATCATGACAAGGCCTTTACATGCGACACCGCTACCAACTCGCCTCGCTAAGGTTTCACATTGTTAGGGCTAAACCGCCCAAGACAAGCCCCTCATGCGCTGGCAAGGGTCCTCCCGACACCTCACTCAACCCAATGGCTAAGCCGATAACGACTGCGCATAAATTACTTAGCCAGTCATACCCATATAGACTTGTGGTTGTATTGTATAGCATGGTCCAAGGTAACACACTAATAGGTCCTTAATTGACTAGGGCGAACAATCACATTCCAAAATTTTGTGCATCCCGCACCCACCAAGCAACCATACACTTTGGTCTAAATCATTTTTCACTTTTATTTTCCAATTAATAATAATAACGGCAACACCAATTGCCATAATTTCACAATTCAATTTTGAATCAAGTTTGAAAGAATTTCCATAATGGTAAGGTACCGAAGTGATTAAGCATGGCTAAGCAATTTTCATCTTGTCCATAATAACAAATTGATTATCATTACAAGAATTAATTTTCCTAGAGTGTCAATGGTTTTCAAGATTAATATCAATGTGGGCATAACAAGAGGGAATATAACTAAGCATTAAAACGGCATTAAAGTACGGTACGCAAAGTAATAAGTATGCAATAATTTAAAACAAAATAATATTTTCATAAACTTGGGATCAATATGGTCAAGGAAGACTTGCCTTTAGCCTCTCCCGCTGGATCTACCTCTGCCGGATGATCCGCTCGCTCAACAGCTGCGTCGTCTACACGCGAAACGAGACAAAAATAAATAAAATAAAATCCAAAAATCAAAATAAGTGTATTGGCAGATAGAGCATGATTTTAGATGAATTTAGAAATTCGAATCGTTCGAATCGGAGTTCGAACGGAGGAGAACGGGCCTTCCAAAGTTTCTCGGGAGAGAAAATCAGAAATTCACTGGAGGTGACACGTGTCGGCTTGCTATTGGCTGAATCTGGAAATTCGGAAAATCAAAAGGAATAACGAAAATCGGTCGATATGTAGGGTCCTTTGTCATTGGTTTCAGTTCTACGGTGAACTAGGTTCACGAAGGGCTCCTGGTGACGGCGACTAGGCGACGTGGCAACCACATGGGATTTAGAGGCGACGCGTGGCGCACGGCGCAGTTCCGCAGCGCTGCCCACGCTGATGGTCGACTTCTACGCAAGATCGGCAACGAGGACGCCATGCGGAAGGACAATACCGAGGTGGCGACTACGCCGACATCTACGCGGGCGGACACGGCAACCACGGCTACCGATGTGGAGGTGACGAGGTGGCTGGCCAGCGCGTGCGGATCAGATTTGATCGTCTCGGTGAAGATCTACGGTGAAGGGTGACGGTGCAAGCGATGGCAACGTGGCCGACTCCGAGGCGTTGATGGACGATCTGACGGCAGAGAGCAACGGAGGGAGAACGACGGCGATGGCGGCGGCGCTAACGCCCGGAGCTGGAGAAGACGAGGCGGATTCGGTGCAACACTCGACGAGATGCGCAGGGGTTAGAGGCAAAAGGAAGAGGACTTCAAGGTGAGTTTAACGAGACCAATATTTATGGCGGAGGCTCACCGGAGAGAGAGAAAACGGTGGTAGAAACCTTCAGGCGCAGCAACGAACTTCGGCGAGGTCGCTTGAGCCAACGGCGGCATCTCCGGTGGAATGGGTAGGGCCGGCCGGTGCGGTGCGAGGCGGTGAAACTCGGGAGTTGTGCGGCGCGGGTTTATATAGCCTCGGGAGGCGTGAAATAGGTGCGGAAGCAGAGGGCGGCGATAGGGTTAGGGTCGAAGGCGGCGGCGTTTCGGTCGGCGTGGCAGTCGAGCCGATGGATCTGGATCGACTACGAGGCGTTAGGGTTAGGTTTTTCTGCCGTCGATGTGCGGATCTCGTCATTGCTGATCTAAAATCGACTATTGCGACGGGAGGGCTAGGTTTCGGTTAGGCTACCGGCCGAAGATGGGTAAACGAAAAAAGAGTGGTAGAGAATGAATAGTAGATTTCGGCCCGAAGAGGAAAAGAATTTAAATTCATTTTCTGAATTTAGGAAATTTCCAGTAATTATGAATAAACTCCAATAAATCCAAATAAATAGCTTAATAAATCGAAAAATCGCCAAAATCTGAAAAAATCTAAAAAGCATAAGGAACACAAATAAAATAGGAAATGATTAAATTGAAGTATGGGTTAGTCAAATTAAATCCTTTTAAATTTTGAAAATTCAATTTAATTTCGAATTAATTCGAGTAAAATGCAACGGGTTCAGATTTTTGAAATTTAAGCACAAGGAAACTCAAAAACGGAATGTTACAAACCTCCCCTAACAAGAAATCTCTAATTCGAGATTTGGAACTAACCAGGGAAAAAGGTCAGTACTCAAACTCGAAGATCCTCCTCGCTGCCCTGTGTGGCTTCTTCTTACGGATGGTTGCTCCAATCGAACCTTGCAAAACTTGATCGACTTGTTCCTTGTTTTGCGCCTCGGCTTCATCCAGAATTCTGATTGGATACTCAGGATAGGTCAGATCTTCATGCAGCTCAACATTTTCAACTTGCATCTGCTTTTCTGGCACTCTCAGGCACTTTCTCAGCTGTGACACATGAAACACATTATGGACATTCGACAGCTGCGGTGGCAACTCCAAATGATACGCCACTTCCCCACTTCTAGCTAGAATTGGGAAAGGTCCAATGAATCTCGGTGCCAACTTGCCACGAACTCGGAATCGGTGCATTCCTTTGAGCGGAGAGACCTTCAGGTACACAAAATCACTAGGAGCAAAGGTCAACTCTCTTCTGCGATTATCTGCATAGCTTTTTCCGCCTTGGCCCAGACTGTCCTCAACCTTTCTGAATCATCTTCACTTGTTCTCGACTTTTGCGGAATATCCGGCCAAGACTTGGCGATCTCTGTCTCGTGCCAACAGAGGGTGTCTGCACTTCCTTCCATAAAGAGCTTCAAATGGCAACATCGTGAAGCTGGCACGATAAGCTTTGTTGTTGTAGGAGAACTCGCATTTGGCAAACTCGATCCTAATGGTGCATTGGACAATGCACAAGCTCTCAACATATCTTCTGAATTTGGTTCACTCGCCACCTGTCCATCCGCTCTGGGATGATAATATCTTGAAGTTCAGATTGGTGCCTAATGCTTCTTGTAACTTTTGCCGAATCTAGATGTGAATTGGGTGCCCCGATCTGAAACAATCTTCTTGGGCACACCATGCATACACACAATCCGAGACATATACAGCTCTGCCAGCTTACCTCCCTTATAGGTTGTCTTCACAGGGATGAAATGTGCAACTTTCGTTAGTCGATCCACGACAACCCAAATCGAGTCATAGCCTGACCTGGTCCTCGGAAGTCCTGTAATGAAGTCCATCCCAACTTCTTCCCACTTCCATTCGGGCACCTTCAATGGCTGCAACAAACCTGCTGGCCTCTGACGTTCCGCTTTCACTCGCTGGCACACTTCACACATGGCTATGAACTCTGCAACTTCCCTTCTCATTCTCGGCCACCAATAAGCATTTCGAAGGTGTAAATTCAACCTTCATTAGTTATGGTTTTGGTGTTAATGACAAATCTAATCTTGTGTTAATGACAAATCCAATATTGAGTTTATCCCCTAATGTGATAGTGTTATTAATGACAATCTTATATCGAGACTAACATGTTTGTTTAGAATATCTTTGTTTAGTCTCAATCGCATTGAAAAATGGAAAACCCGAGGTATGTATGCATATTCATTATAGTATTAATTACATACTTTGGATTCAAGTTAAAGTATGAATGTCCCCGTTATATTAACCACAAAATGTGCATTATGCTTCTCAATCCATATATTACATGGATGCACATATTTAGGGGGAGTTTGTAGTTTAACTTAAAAGTCTCTTTGTATTGATCGATTCGTTATTGACACACATAAGGATCAAGACAAAGAAACTAAATCCTTGAGTATATGTTTGAATTGCCTAGTTATAAGTATACTCATGGCAATATAGGATATACTCCAATACGATCAAATTGGATATGTGCATATTATGTCCAAGTCAATTATATCTATGCACATATACATGTGGAGTTTATTCTATAGTTGATGACTTAAGGTAATGATCATTTCCATACAATTTACATATAATGGATCATTACTTTTCATCAACATGAGTATATGAAAACTTGTGTAGTTAATATATACTCATATCAATTTAAATGATAATTTAAATTGAGTTCATTTGTCTTGTTAATTATTAAAGAACATTTCATCATGTGTTGATGGTGTTTCTTGATTAATTGAGGACAAATGAATAGTTCTTAAGTATAATTAAGCATGTGTTGCATTATTATACTTAAGACACAATTAAATCATTTCAATTGATTTAGGTTGTGCTCAATTGATCTAAAGGCATCCATTATGTGTTAATGCGGTGCAAGAGATAATTGAGACAACCATGCATCTTGGACTAACTATGTTTATGAGTTGTGATTGAGTTAGGCCCAAAGATGAATGAGATGATAAAGAAGAGGAGTCGAGTGATGATCCCGGGGGAGTATCAAGTGATGATCATAAAGACCCCAAAGGGGATTGTTTGTCTTGGCGAAGGTATAATTAGATAGGCTAAGGACTTTGTAGTCTTTGAGTCTAAGGTTTTTATCGCCGTGCTATTAAGAGGGTCGTTCCTAGCTTGAGCTTCATCATGTGTTGGTGATCTCATTCGCGCTCACTCAGAGCTCAAACCATTTGGATTTGGTTTTGCATGAGGGTTAACCATTTGGCATGTGTTGCGAATGGGTTAAACTTATGCTTGGGTGTATTTGGTTTTCGCATAATGCTTTGATTTGCATGTGTTGCAAATAGGATAAGCTAGTGCGTTGGCGTTTGCGTGAAGTTCACTTTTGCATGTGTTGCATTAGTTAAAGCTTCATGCTTTGGTGTCGCAAAACAATCTTTCTTAAAACCGTGATGTTGCTTGGAGCTAAGTTTTGCATGTGTTGCAAAAGGAGAGAGCTCAAGCATGATTTGGTGTTTATGTGTTTGTATGGAGCTAGAGGCTGCATGTGTTCTTGCAGTAAAGAGCTCATCTGATTGAAATGGTTTTGGTTTGAAGTTTGGTTTAGTGTTGCATTGAATTAGAGAATTGCATGTGTTGCAAATTAGAGAGTTCATGCATCTTGATTTGATGTTGCTTGGAGCTAGACTTTTGCATGAGTTGCAAAGAGTAGTGCTCAAGCATGAAATGTGTTTATTGCGTTATTTGCAAGTTCAGTTTGCGAATAAAGCGAGGTTTATGAGTCCGAATTCGAGAGCATGTGAGTGGGGCTTGCAACGGGTGTTGGCAAGTTGACCGGTCTTGTGTTGACCTTCACATGGCTAGGGGATTAATCTCATAAACTTCGAGTTTGATTTGCTTAATACGTTTTGCAAATAGTTCTTGAGTTGATTGCGTAAATGTGTTTTTGCAATTTGGTTGAAATTCTTTGAGCATGAGCTATGTTGGTGCAAATGTGTTTTGCGTGTGTATGATCATGTGTTGATCATCTTTGTGGCTCAAAGAACAAGTTTGGTTTTGGAGAAATGGATTTGGAGGTTGAAATCTGGATTTTCTCCTGTGGTAAACACTCTGCATGTCCTGGGGCGGTAGTACTGTCAGAGGTACTACATGCCATTGGTTGGCGGTAGGTATTTTCGAAGGTTGTATTGCTATTTTTGTTGGCCTTAGACTACTGGGTTGAGGGCGTAGTATCAAGAAGTGCGGATTACCGGAAATTGCCGGTAGCTATTTTGATCTTGGCGCGGTTTTGTCGGGCTCGGTGAGGCCGGCACTCATCACGGAGGAGCGGTAGTATCAAAAGTCGGTACTCACGCGCCACCAGAGGGCGGTAGTACCGGATATATGGTCGCTGCCGACCGCTGGAGGTCGGCCGGTACTACTAGGCCCTTAGAGGGGTAGTAACCGATTTCACGATTTTGCCCGTTTCGCCCCCAAACGGCTAGTTTTCTTGGTGGGGGCTATATATACCCCCTTGGGGGGCTTGGGGCTGGGGTTGCTGGTGTTGTTGCTGTGTGTGGGAGTTGTGTGCATGTGTTGCTCTTCTCCATTTGCCTCTTGAGCTTAAGAGTGAGACTAATTGCATGTGTTGCAATTAGGAAGTGATTTGAGAGCCTCTTGTGCATGTGTTGCACTTGAGTGAGGCCTTGTGCATGTGTTGCACTTGGTGATCACCGGTTGCGCATTCGTTGTGCTCGGTGAGGTTCAAGCGAAGGAGCGGCTTGTTACTCTTGGAGGTTGCCGACTCCTAGACGGCGTAGGCGTCGTGCGCGGGAGCTCTCGAGGTTGTGAGAAGCCCCGGCAAGTTTGTGAAGGTTCGGGTTGAGCCACGGCGTGAGCGTGAAAACCACGACTAGTGGAAAGAGGCGGGTGCTCGAGCGGAGCGGTCCAAGTGTGGGCTAGCCTCAACGTGGACTAGGGGAGACCAAGCAAGTCTCCTAACACCATGGAAAAATATCGGTTGTCTCTTTTACTTTCAAGTATTTACATTTATTGTATATTGTCCAATTGCTTGATTGTAATTAGAATTGCTTAGTGTTAATTGATTGATCAATTTAACAATTCTAGTTTAGAGACATAATTTAGTTAGTGCACTAGTGAGCCTAGTTGATTTAGGCTTTAATTGTCAAAACCTATTTATCGCTTCCGCATATATATTTGATTAGGTTTTGACATAGGGGTTGATTAGTGCGAATTGTTTATTGAGCGATCGAATTTTGTAAAACGCCTATTCACCCCCCCTCTAGGCGCATCCTTGACCCTACAGAAGGTCATGATACATCTTGGTATTTCCTGGGTGTATCGAGTATGCTGACTCATGCGCTTCCTTCAGAATCAACTGCTTTATCTCTATCTGATTCGGCACATAGATACTCTTTCCAAGCCACACTATCCCTTCCTCATCCTCTAAGAATTCTGGGGCTTTACCTTCCTTGATTCTTTCCTTGATCTTAACAGCTTCCTTGTCTGACCTCTGCATCTGCTTGATTTGGTCCACCAGAGTTGGTTGAATCTCTAAAGCAGCAACAGATCCTTCTTCCACCAACCCCAAATTCAGATGCTGAAATTCCTCACGAAGAGCAGGCTGACCTTCTTGAACTATCAACTTGTTGCAGTAGCTCTTTCGGCTCAGTGCATCGGCAACCACATTCGCCTTACCAGGATGGTAATGTATGCCCGCATCATAGTCCTTTATCAGCTCCAACCATCTTCTTTGCCTCAGATTAAGATCTGCTTGGGTGAAGATGTATTTCAGACTCTTGTGGTCTGTGAAGATCTCGCAACGATTCCCAATGAGATAGTGCCTCCACAACTTCAATGCATGCACAACAGCAGCCAATTCCAAATCATGGGTTGGATAATTTTCCTCATGTGGTCGCATTTCATGAGGCGTGGCACTACCTTACCTTCTTGCATCGAACACATCCAAGACCACGCCTCAAGCATCACAATAGATCTCAAAGCCTTTACAATGTCCGACAAACAAGCATCGGGCTATCGTCAATCTTTTCTTCAATTCACGAAAGCTCGCTCATAAGCTTCAAATCCATTCAAACTTCTTCTCCTTCTTCAAAGAACTGGGTAAGCGGTCTAGCAATCTTTGAGAATCCTTCAATGAACCTTCAGAGTATCCCGCTAAACCAAGGAAACTCCGATGTCCGCATCGACTTGGGCTGCCTCCAATCAAGCACTCCTTTCACTTTTTCAGATCAACTGAGACACCTCCAAAGAAATGATATGACCCAAGAAAGCAACCATCACAACCCTAATTCGCACTTCTTGAACTTGGCATACAACCGTGACTTCGAGCTTTCCAACACCATTCTCAAATGTCCTTCATGCTCATTTCATCTCGAGAATAGATAAGAATATCATCTATGAATACCACCATAAACTTATCCAGTAATCCATGAACACCTTGTTCATCAAATTCATGAAATATGTCAGCATTGGTCGCACTAAAGGACATGACTGTGAACTCATACAACCCATACCGACTGGCAAAGGCTGTCTTCGTAATGTTCTACGGCCTTATCTTCAGCTGATGATATCCAGATCACAGATCAATCTTAGAGAAGATGCAAGCTCCCTTCAACCGATCAAACAGATCATCGATCCTGGGCAAAGGATACTTGTTCTTGATGGTGACTTCATTCAAGGCTCTGTAGTCGACGCACATCCGCAGGCTGCTGTCCTTCTTCTTCACAAAGAGAACTGGCGCTCCCCAAGGCGACGAACTCGGACGAACGAATCCCTTCTCTTGCAACTCTTCAATTTGCTTCTTCATCTCGGCGAGTTCATTGGCTGGCATACGATAGGGCCTCTTGGAGATAGGAGCTGTGCCGAGGACTAGTTCTATGGTGAACTAAATGTCCCGATCAGGTGGCATGCCTGGCAATTCCTCAGGGAATACATCGGGATATTCACTCACCACAGGCACACTCTCCACAGTGACTTCTTTCAGCCGATTCAAGGTGCACTTCCTACTTGAGGACTTATCTGACATACACTCCACTCGAAAGTGCCTTCGTGATTGGTGAGAGTGATGGCTCTACGGCCACAATCAATTTTACCTTTGAACTTGACTAACCAGTCCATCCCTAGGATGACATCTATTCCCTTTGAATCCAGAATGATGAGATTCGCTAGGAATTCCACCCCATTGATTTTTATATGCGCTTGGGCACACCAAACTTGTTTTCATTTCTTTGCCCGAGATTGCACTATCATAGGGCTCTTGAGAGGAAAAGATTCCAAACCAAATTGCTCAACAAAACACTTGGAGATAAAAGAATGCGATGCTCCATAATCGAACAACACTGTGGCAGGAATTGAATTGACAAGGAACGTACCCAATACCACATCTGGTGCCTCGAGCCTCCTCTCTGATACGTGGTTGACACGCCCTCTCCCAAACGATTGCGGTGCTCTCGGTGTGCGCGGCGCCCACGACCGATCCTCGTCTTTGGAGTCTTGGCCGAAATGATCCAAGCCGAAAATCTTGGCGTCCTGGCCGACGCTTCGAGGACAAATACGCATAGTGACCCATCCGATGGCAATGAAAGCATCGAACTCCCGCAGATTTGAATTTACTTTCGCACCGCAAGACCGGCAACATGTTTGCGTCCCCGAGCGATGGCGAGGTCCAGAGGAAGGTGTGCGGGTGCTCCCGAACAGGCGTCCTGCCGACTCGCCGAGGTGGAAAGCGCCACGAGATCCACTCGCCGTCGGCCGAGCCCGAAAGCCATCTTCCTCTTGGCGCGACTCTCGGCTGCGGCGGTGAGCATCCTCCCGACTAGGGCCTTGTTCACCATGTGCCGAAGTTGGGAAAGTCCAAAGCAACAAGTCAGACTTTGAGATCGGGATCAAGACCCTCCATAAACCTCCGTGATCTTGGCACTCTCAAGGGCCACATCCTCTCGTGCATATCTCGACAACTGGGTGAACCGTTAAGATATTCAAGAACACTCTCATTCCTTGGTGCAGACTTAGGAACTCTCTCTTCTTCATCTCAATGATCCTCAGCAGTACATGAGCAATCCCAATGCCTCGTGAATTCCTCCAAGTGATCACCGAGCATTCCGATGGGATTACTGCATGGTTGTCCCACTGTGGCAAAGCTCGCGCCTTCAACCGATGGTCATGAGGGCACCTTCTCACGATCATCGCACTAGGCCACCAAGCTTCTTCTCCACATCTTCGAGCCAATCGCCCGCCTCCAAAGGCTCTCCGCTTCCCCGAGAAGGTAGGCGGTCGTCCTCATGAACTCTCCAAGCTTTGATCGAGGTCAAACACCGCGCTGGGCTGGTCTTTGCCGCTTGATTGTTCACCATGTTACGAGCCAAGGCTCGCAGAAGGAAGTACATCGCCATCATTTGTCGTGATATCCGCCATCCGAGGTGAAAAGGTGGCGGCGGCAATTCCTGCTCTGACTCTGCGTGCTGCTCTGAGGAATCCTGCTGCTCTTGTGGCATTGCCCGACCACGACCACGACCACGACCACGGCCTCTACCTCTGCCTCTGCGACCAGCTCCACGACCACTCCCCTGACATTCCATCTGAAGCAACGGCCAAGGAAAGGTTAGCAAAGACGAGAGAGAAAAAGCACAAGACGAGAGGGAAAAAGCAAAAGATACGGAGACTCGGGAGGTAGTCATTCCAAGGCAAAACAGTAACGAACTCCAACGAAGGTGGTCACGCAACACAATGCCAGGGCAAGCGCACAACACACCCAACAAGCAAGCAATAGAAATCCAAATAAACTCCGACTACTAAGCGAAGAAGGGTGACAGGGCACTAATGACTTATTCTTCATAGGGCCCTTTTGAGCGATCTTCAGTCAACTTTATTCTTCTAGCAGGTCCTTCCGGGTCTTGCGATTTTAACGAAGACTTAGAGAAATTTCAGAGATAAGATCAAATTTAATTTTCAAAATAATATTTAGAAAAGGAAAGAAGTAAGAACCTAAGAATAAGGTGAGAGGAGACAAATTATTAATTACCAATTTGTTGGTTTGATTTAGAAAATAATTTTGAAATTCTAACGTCCATTCTAACTAGGGTTGCGACTCTACGATCGATATAGCTCTAATACCACCTCTCAGAAGGACCCGATTACCAAACCGAATTCTCTGAGTATAACCGCATAGTCCAGATCAGCTAGCACACTCAAAGAAACACAGTGATGATAACATAGACATATCATAACGTAAACAACAGTAAATAAGCAAAAGAGAGTAAACATCATCATCACATTATTACAAGTATCGAGCCTTACGGCTTAAGTGAGTAAGTAGCAGCGGAAAAGTAGCAACAAAAAGAGCCAATTAGTATGCCCACAGGGAACCGACTGGGGTACGCTCCCTAGAAGTCCGGATGATCCTCCTCATCAAAGTCTTCACCACAGATGTCGAACGGTGGAATGCAGGCTCTTGGATAGCTATATCTGATCTCCTCATCTGCTATATGGAATAAGTAGCCCCGTAATGAAAAGCGAGGGTGAGTATGCAACATACCAAGAAGTCTTGGAAACTTAATGCAAATAATTAAATGCAAGGCTTGAACAAAGGAAGGCATATAGGGTTCATTTTGCATAAAGAGAATTTAAATGAAATACAAATATTAATTTCATAAGCAGACATTTAACAAAAAGTAAACAAAGATAATTAATTAAATTTGAAGTATAACAATTTTCCTGTGTTCCAACCACTGTTGGCTCTAACCGCCAAACTAAAATTCGGGAGTTCCAGCCACTCACGGATTCCCAAACCACATTTTCATTTAAACCAAAATCATCATTTTTCCATTTAAAACCAAAACCATAAAATCTACTATGTGAAAGCTGCCCACGCTTGCTCCTTAAGTAAGCACGGCTACTCAAGTAGTTTTAACTCTGCAGAGATTGTACACTTTACCCACAAGACATGATCAACCCCTTTTGCCAAGCTATTGACACACTTCCTTTGGTGTGTCGGCGAGGAGATCATGACAAGGCCTTTACAATGCACGACACGCTACCAACTGCCCGCTAAGGTTTCACATTGTTAGGGCTAAATCCGGCCAAATCATGAAGCCCCTCTTGCCTTGCAAGGGTCCTCCCGACACCTCACTCAACCCAATGGTGAAGCCGATAACGACACGCATAAATTACTTAGCCGTGTCGCATCCATATAGACTTGTGGTTGTACAGTATAGCATGGTCCAAGGTAACACACGCAGCCAGGTCCTTAATTGACTAGGACTAACAATCACATTCCAAAATTTTGTGCATCCCGCACCCACCAAGCAAACCATCCGCCGGTCTAAATCATTTTTCACTTTTATTTTCCAATTAATAATAATAACAGCAACACCAATTGCCATAATTTCAATTCAATTTTGAATCAAGTTTGAAAGAATTTCCATAATGGTAAGGTACCGAAGTGATTAAGCATGGCTAAGAAATTTTCTACCGTCCCATAATAACAAATTGATTATCAATACAATAATTAATTTTCCTAGAGTGTCAATGGTTTTCAAGATTAATATCAATGTGGGCATAACAAGAGGGAATATAACTAAGCATTAAAACGGCATTACAGTATGGTACGCAAAGTAATAAGCATGCAATAATTTAAAACAAAATAATATTTTCATAAACTTGGGATCAATATGGTCAAGGAAGACTTGCCTTTAGCCTCTCCCGCTGGATCTACCTCTGCCGGATGATCCGCTCGCTCAACAGCTGCGTCGTCTACACGCGAAACGAGACAAAAATAAATAAAATCCAAAAATCAAAATAAGAGTACTGGCAGATAGAGCATGATTTTAGATGAATTTAGAAATTTGAATCGTTCGAATCGGAGTTCGAACGGAGGAGAACGGGCCTTCCAAAGTTTCTCGGGAGAGAAAATCAGAAATTCACTGGAGGTGACACGTGTCGGCTTGCTATTGGCTGAATCTCAGAAATTCAGAAAATCAAAAGGAATAATGAAAATCGGCTGACATGTGGGGTCCGCCTGTCATTGGCTCGGTTCTACGGTGAACCGGGTTCACGGAGGGGCTCACGGGTGACGACGGACTAGCTGACGTGGCAACCACATGGGATTTAGGGTGGACGTGGCGACGACGTGTCTGGCACGCGGTGCCCGGCGCGCGGCTGACTCAAGAAGATCTTGGCAATGAGGATCGCCACGTGGAAGGACAACAACGAGGTGGCGACTTACGCCGCATCTACGCTGGCGACACGAACCACGTCGCCGATGTGGCGCACGCGGAGGTGACGACGGGCTTTACCGGGCGTGACGCGGCTCGGATCGATTGTCCTGGTGAAGATCTACTATGAAGGGTGATCGGCAAGCGATGGCGACGTGGCCGACTCCGAGGCGTCGATGGACGATCAGACGGCAGAGAGCAACGGAGGGAGAACGACGGCGATGGCGTCGGCGCTAACGCCCGGAGCTGGAGAAGACGAGGCGGATTCGGTGCAACACACGACGAGATGCACAGGGGTTAGAGGCAAAAGGAAGAGGACTTCAAGGTGAGTTTAACGAGACCAATATTTACTACGGCGAGGCTCACCGAGAGAGAGAAAAGCGGTAAAGAAACCTTCGAGCAGAAGAACGAACTTCTAAGAAGGTCGCTTGAGCCAACGACGGCGTCTCCGGTGGAATGGGTAGGGCCGACGGGTGCGGCGCGAGGCGGGGAAACTCGGGAGTTATGCGGCGCGGGTTTATATAGCCTCGGGAGGCGTGAAATTGGTGCGAAAGCCGAGGACGGCGATAGGGTTAGGGCTGCATGGGCGGCGGCGGTGCTCAGGTCGACGTGGCAGCTTCGGAGCCGATGGATCTGGATCGGACGGCGAGGCGTTAGGGTTAGGGTTTTCCAGCCGATGCGATGTGTGGATTTCGGCCGTTGGATATGAAATCGACTACCGCGACGGAGGCTAGGGTTTCATTGGTAGCAGCTACCGGCCGGAAGAAGGGCCATGAAAAGCAAAGAAGTGTCGAGAGAATGAATAGTAGATTTCGGCCCGAAGAGGAAAAGAATTTAAATTCATTTTCTGAATTGAGGAAATTGCCAGTAATTGCAAATAAACTCCAATAAATCCAAATAAATAGCGAATAATTCCCGAAAAATTGCCAAAAATACAAAAAAAATCTAAAAAGCATAAGGAACACAAATAAAATAGGAAATGATTAAATTGAAGTATGGGTTAGTCAAATTAAATCCTTTTAAATTTTGAAATTTCAATTTAAGCTAGAATTAATTCGAGTAAAATGCAACGGGTTCGGATTTTTGAAATTTAAGCACAAGGAAACTCAAAAATGGAATGTTACACGCCGACGGCCACTCGGGAAAAATTTGGCCTAATCAGGTACCCGAAGGCCACTGTCAGATCGCCACACTTGGCCGAGAGGGTCAGAGGATGTACCCCATCCTAGCCTTCCTCGCGAGACCGAGAGATCCTGACGATGATGCTTCGCTGAAAAGATGGCACGAAGGCCAAGTGCTACTCTCTCGTGGACGGGACATATACCGGCAAGGTAAACGGAATTCTCCTAAAGTGCATCACTGAAGAGGGAGCGCCTTGCTCTTCGATATCCATGCAGCATGTGCGGAGCCATATGTCCGATCGACGCTTGTTTGCGAAAGCGCGTTCGCTTAGGATTTTATTGGCCATCGCCTCCAGATGCTTATAGCCGGTGAAGAGGTGCGTTTAGCCAATTCTTCACTAGGTAAATCCATCGCCCGCCCTTGCAGAACCATCCCGCTTCTTGGCCGTTGCGCGTCTGGGCCGACATCCCGGGCCCGTTCTCATGGCCACAGAGGGCTTCACCCCATTCGCTCGCCGCCATCGACAAATTCACCAAGTGGGTCGGCCGAGGTAGTACGTACATCACGCTTCCGCCGCTATCAAATTCATCCACGGATCTTCACCATGGTAATACCAATCAGATCATCATCGATAACGACACTCAATCCACCAACGTGGGCTTTCTTGGAGTTCTCAGGAAGAGATGGGCACCAAGGTGTGCTTTGCTTTGTCCCATCCCAAGAGCAATGGCTGCCGAGCATGCCAACGCTACCGGTATTGAGAGGCTTGAAGACCGAGTATTTGATCGGCTCCATAAGCGAGGGGCGCCGTGGACTAAGAGTTTCTGGTTGTGCCGTGGTCACTCCAACCACACCCCCCGGGCGATCGGGCGAGACCTCTTCTTCCTAGTCTACGGCGCCGGGTTGCCCTCCCGTCTGAAAGAAATGCTCGCTCGCCGCAGCGGCTCGGCTGCTCAGGAGAAGGACAAGAAGACTCACCGTGGTGACAAAGATCAATCTCTTGGAGGAGTAGGCGTGATCGGGCAGCTCTGCCGCCTCCGATACCAAGAAAGCTCAGACGATACCACGCCTACGGTCTCCGAGAGAACACGGCAGCTGGCGACCTAGTTTTATGAGAATCCAGACGCATGCTGCTCCACAACCCATCTCTCTCCGGGGAGGCCCTTTTAAGGTGGTCTCAGATCTCGACCCGAGGCGGTCCGGTTATAACGAGGATGATCAAGAGCGCCAACTCTTCAACGGAGTTGTTATGAAAGTTTTACCCCTAAAAGTCAGAAGTTTCAAAGTGGTTCACTTTGACCGGTTTGGGTGAGCTTGCCCTCACCTGGTCGTCGCATGCCACCGTTATTAGCAAAGTTATTTACCTTAAGTGTTTTTGCTTTATTCCCTTTGCTTGTCCCCTAGCGGGAAAGCTTGCGCGAGAATGTCATGTGTCCTGATGGTTTGGCCACTTTTTGCTGATCCGTGGTGACACCCGGCCTTCGCGTCATGCCCGGACGGGTGACCAGGAGTGCGAACCTGGCACGGTGACTCAAACATGGCCCGCACATCTCGGTTCGACTCAACGAAGCACTAACGGCTATCTCTGCGAGCACCACATAAGCCCAATATCCCTCCTGGGAACCTGCTCCCAAGCCACACAGCGCCATGGGTTAACCCCACGTCACAAGAGCCTAAGTTTCCAAGAAAGGGACCATGACTTACCCGCGCAGGACCTTACGTCCCTTAATATGTCTTCAAGATGTTTTGTGCATTGCCTACTTGTGCTTTCAAGAGCTGCGCGCAATCAGCAGATGAAGTGCCGAGCGCTCAGAGCTCAAGCAACGAGGTAACCCTGCGGGCGGGCCAGCGAGTAGGTGGGCGACCACGCCCTGCCAGCCAGGCGAGCGGCCCACGTGGCCCCCTAGCAAACAGGCGAGCGATCATGTCCTACTCGCCTAGCGATAAGCCCATGTGAGGGTCCGACGAGCGATCGGCGACCACGCCTGCTCACGGGCCAAGCGAAAGGTGTGGGCGATCACGCCTCGCCACTCAAAGTGTTGGCCTTCGTGATCGCCCAAGGAGCTCACCCGATGGCCTATGGCAAAGATAAGTTGTTCACTTTAATCAGCACCAATTTATTTTTCAGATTTGCACCCCTGGGTTGAATTATGCCGGTGGTCACCGCTCTCACAACCCGGGATGGCTCCTTGCCGATAAACGAAATGCCCAATGTTTGTGTCGCAAGAACGCTGCGGATCGGGAGTGCGAAGTGTGGTACGCTGACTCAAATGCGACTCCGTATACCCGTTAACTCCACGAAGTCCCGCTTAGTCTGCTCTCCGAGCACCGCAAGCTCCGGTACTACTCCCGTAAGCTCACCACCTTGTTGCGCAATGTCATGCGTCAGGTTCCAAGAGATTACAGGAATATAAGTTCCAAAAGGGCAGGAGTCAGTGACACCCTTACGCGGCAACTTAAGATTTTGCTTGTCCGCAGTCTGCATGCTCTGCATGATCCCTATTTGCGTTATTGCAATCACTCAAAAAATGCCTAAGTATCGACCTAACCTGGGTGCTTAGGTTCACATTACGACAAGGCTGGGGGCTGATCGCGCGAAGATTGAGTTGAAGCGAGCATACCCAAAATGCAAACAGATGAACATACTCAGGTGAAACCAAAATATGCCAACTTCATTACAGTTACTGATATTGTTCTGGCATACAAAAAACAGGAAAAAAGCGAAGAAAACAAAGAGAAGGCAGTCCGGGCCATCAGTCGCCATTGACGACTTCGATGCCCCCGCCATCATCTTCGGCCCGGCCCACCGCCGCCGCGCAAGGTCTGGCTGGCGCTATCATGCCGATGATGCGCCCACGCTTCCTGACGCTGCGCATGCGCTCGAAGCTCGCTTTCCTCAATGCCGCCCACGATAGTCATTGGGTTGAAGGCGCGTCCGGGCACGGGCGTAGCACGCGAGCACGGGTTGCGGGGTTCGGCGACTGTCGCCTTCCCGACTTCCGGAGAGGGCGGCTACTTTCGGTGGCCGGCAGGCCGAGAGCGATCGGCAACCTCGTGGTGCAAGGGGCGCATCGTGATCGCTGCGGGCTCCAACGGCTCATGAAGGTCCACCCCTGGCGCCAAGACCTCGCCATCGCGCCAGATGATGACCAGATGAAAGGGCGGGTGATGTCGCCAGAGGGGGGTGAATAAGGCGAATTACAATTTTACAATTTAACATGCAAATGAAATAAAACACCCAAAGTTTTCAATCGAGTGTCCCGATTTTATCCGGACATCTCATTATAAATGTCCTGACTATCCGGTTTTAGGTTCTACACTCCGGATTGGAGACTTTGAATGGCCGAGGGGTTAGCCCGACTCTCAGAGCTTTTACTCCTGATACTCCTAAGTATAAATGTCCTGACTATCCGGTAATTAAAGCGATACTACTGGATTGGAGTCCTCGGATGAAATTTCAAATTTCTCCAACTTTTAAACAATCTACTTGAACACAAAGATGATAAACACTAGCAGAACCTAGATCAAGTAGATGCCTAGCGAGAAACTCAATAATCAAATAGATCGGCAATTTCAAGATTCAAAATCAAGTAATAAAGCAAAGGCAAGAGGCAAACTTGGAGACAACGATTCCATCTGGAAGTTCGGATCCTTGAGGGGATCCTACGTCTCCGCTTGAGGCGGCTCTTCACACTTGAGTAGGGGTCTCTTTCAACCCTTTTCCTCCCGTGTTGCACTTGCACTCATGGCTGCCTGGTCACACAAGACACGGGGTCTCTTTCAACCCGCTTAGCCGCCTGCAAGTTGCACCTTGCACTTGCCGGCTTCCACTTCTGATTCCTTCTCAAGTGAGGCGGAATCCAACCTTCACAAACTTCCCTACTACCAACCACACGAAGAACCGGTGGCTCGGAGGTGACCTCCCAGCCGCCTAGGAGTCCTCAACTCCAAGAGTAACAAATGCTCACGAAGAACAAGCTTGGAGATGCAATCAAGTGCTCAACAACTCAAATCACACTCAACCCGAAAGCACTACCCTCTCTCACACCCAACCCTTCACTCAAAAAGGGGATCACTAAGATCTAGGGTTAGAGGGCTTTGGGAGCTTAAGATCACCAAGAATACACCCCAAAGGACCAAGGAACCATCCCAAAAACTTCGGCCAAGCCGCTACCCAAGAGGGGGCTTTAAATAGAGGTCCCCAAAAAACTATTTGTTTGAATCACAAGAAGTCCTGATACTCTGACAATTTTACCCGGAATGTCCGGATACTCCAAAATCATCCGGATACTTCGGATCGACCTAACCGAGACTCTCAACCCGGATACTCCGGACTTAAGTCTGATACTCCGGATCGACTCCAGCAGTCGATTTAAAACGAAAGCATAACTTTTGATTCGGACCGATTTAAGTGATTTTGGACTCTATTGAAAGCTAAGAACAAGGGCTACATAACCAACAAGGTCTCACTACCCAAATCTCAAAGGATAAATCCAGATTTCACCAAGAATCCAAGAGAGACCTACAATTCTTACTTTCCGGCACCACCAACACCACTCTTCTCTAAATTTCACAAGGATGGATCACTTGAGCACTTGACACATCTAAAAGTCATTCAATGGAGCATCCCTCTTAATAGTATCTGCAATCCTTAGACTCAAATTAAATCAAAGATAATATAAGTCTAGAAAGCAAGCATTTGCCGCTTTTCTTTCTTAACTCCGGTGCATGAAGACCTTCACCAAATGATTGGTGACATTTTCGCTTTGTCCAACTTGGACTTGATTCACCTCATGAGACTCTCGTCCCCATCAACCTTGACTTGATCATCCTCTCTCGACGATCTCCACGCCAAGTCGATCTTGACTTAGTCCTCAACTCTTGGTGACACCGCCGCCTTGTTGACCCTTGCTTAACGATCATCCTTCAAGATATCTTGGTCATCATGCACACACACGGACCTAATACTTTCCAAAACCACTCATGAAAGACATTAGTCCCAAAAGCTCAATAGATATGAATAAATTGATATTTGTGAGCAATTAATACCACAAGTGTTTCATATAACTAAGAACAATATAAATGGAAACACTTGACATAAGAAATATTCTCTACTAAGTGCATCATGATGAATATGTAATTGATCTATATGCACTAGAGAGATAATTGCCAATATGATGAATCAATTAAATCATGGCAAGGATCACAGTCTTTACTTAAATGAAGCACATGGTATAATATACATGAATTGTACATGTGCAGATAATATTTGGAATAAGAGTAAATATGTGATCCAACTCTAGATTAAACTTCACTAAGAGAGGTGCATGAGAAGATACACAACTAAAACATTCATGCACCAAGTCAATCTATTGCAATGTGAAGTTTAACTCTAGTTAATACATGCATACTAAAAATAAAGCACATAATGAACTCAAATGAACATATATGCACAAATAAATATGACATGAACCAATGTGCATATATACAATCAACATACTACTTGGAGTTCACTATGCATTTGCACAAAAGGAATGCAATAACAAATATGGAAGGATACGAGATTGCATACCTTATCTTTGCTTAACCATTCCACTTGATTTTCCTCTAAATAGATGAGACTAATACTCAACTTGGCAATAAACATGTTAGTCTCATAGCAATATAACCATATTAGAGGTTTGTCATTTGTTGGGCACTAAGTTAAGCATTTACACAATTACATAGATTGTCATTATATGTGTTTGTCATTAATCACCAAAATAACATTAGTGTCTAGATGCACTTTCACAGAGTATGGTCACGACAATGTCTTGGCAGCTCTTGTACGCCTCCAGCTGCTTCCCTTTAGCTTGCCTCGCTTCTGCTTGCCAAGCGAGTAAAGTCGCCTTGGGCCTCTCTCTGGGCCACCAAGGCTCTGCTCTCCAGCCTGCCAAGCCTCTTCCACTTGTCAAGCACACGTGGATTCTCGTGATTGTTGGGCTGTAGTGAGGAAGGTGGTCCATGTTACAAGCATCGCCAAGCTCTTGCAGGCAACAGAGTATGCAGGTCGGCGGTATGAAAGCAAAGGGGGCAACCGAGGCGGGAGGAAGCAGATGGGCTGCCCCACCCGAGCCGCCAGCCGCTTCTTACAGGTGCCAGCTGGCAGCCGGATGGATAATCTGGGCGGAGTGAGCTCTGGCGGACCGCCCTCGGAGGTGATTTGAAGCTGAAGGAGGTGGTTGCCTCCGTAAGTCCGCTCGAGCGGACACCAGTGGTGGCTGAACTTGGTGCCATTGGAGTCGGCGCCGGTGGAATCAGTGCCGTTGGAGATGGCGCCGCAGGAACTGGAGTCGGCGTCGGTGTAGCCAGCTCCGGGCGAGGGCGACGAGCCGAGCGAAAGCCGACGAGTCGTGGAGGCGGCGAGCGACGGTTGGGCTCCTGCAGTGCAGACCTTCTTAGGTCCGCGCCGAGAGCATCCGAGCAATAGGTTATTTGCTCGCGCTCCGACGGACGGCGTCTGGCTGGTCTCCTGATCGTCAAGGAGGCCACGGTCAGCTTCCTGGCATGACCCGGTGGAGTCTATCGCCGCGAAGGATTGAACGATCCGAGGAGCCAGGCTGAACTCCAGATTACAAAGCCACCGAGAGTCGGGTAGGAAATTCCAAGTACGCTCAAGACTAAGCGGGATCAGCACATATAGCCACCGAAAGGCTAGGGCCATCTGTGTTTCCATCACCCGCGCCGTAAGAAAGAGCGTAAATGTTAATCGATGGTGACCGCGAAGAAGAATATGCATTCAAGGAGAAGAGTAAGAAGACTTATCGCCGCATGCGGCGCGTCATGTATGTCGCCCCTCAATGTATTGCCATGCGAGGCACGACTGACGGCCTTGAGGCCGATCCTCCGAGCCACGAAGTCTCGGATGACCAATACTTAATCAAACACGGAGCCCCTTGTCTCGATCGGGATGGGCCGCCATCGCCAGAGGCTCCGCTGCCTCGACGACAGGCGAGGCTCCTACTCTCGAGTCTCCCGCACGCGCGAACTCCAAGAAGGTCAACCCCGCTGTCGTCGCCGACATAGAGCCAATTGCCCTTCCAATTCTTCCAGTTGGAGCGTGCCTGAAGGGAATGTGAGTGAGCCTCCATCGCGTGAGACTAAGTGGGCATGAGACCTCATTAGTCGAGGTGATCGGCGAGTGAAGAAGTAGCGAAAAAGGGGCAGATTGGGCATTACCCCCATGAACATCTCGCAGAGGTAAGCAAAGGTGGAGAGAAGGACGATGGAGTTGGGGGAGAGATGAAGATGGTGGATCTCATAGAAATGGAGGACGGTGAGGAAGAATTCGGAGAATGGCGGCACTAAGCGCCATAAGCCCCTGTGTGAAGACAACACCCTCCCTGGCTCATGACCTGCACGGTGGTCCCCTCGGCGAGGATGAAGGGAACCTCAGGTGCCATCCTGTTGAAAAATCCATTCGGCGCTGGGCGTGGTGGAAGGAAGAAGAAGATCGGCCATCGTAGCGTAAACGGAGTTCTTCAAGCCAAAGGGGGCAAAGGGCAAAGAGCAAAGTGTGAAAGGAAATCGAAGCTATGAAGCTGCTGCGTGTAGGGTGTATATATAGACCCCCACTAAGACGGTTCGCCACAGACAGTGCGAAAACGCACGTTTTGGGTCCCAAGAAAAATCGACGAAGCGGAGAAAACCGGTTGCGTGCGCAAAGGTGGTGGGCCCATCCAGAGCGCACTAGCATTAAATAAAGATCCGAAAAGCAATCGCACGTGTTCGTGACGCCCGAGAATCTTATCAAGGTATTTTGCACCGGTACTTTCTCCACGCAGGTTAATAGGGCCCCAGGAGGCCTAGCCAGCTCCATGAAAGCCCACGGCCCTCTAGCGAAGCAACCTGGCGGTCACGCTTCTTTCATTGGCGAAGCAACCCATGTGGCACCTGGCTGGCAGCCGGGCGATCACGCCTGCCGCCGTAGCGGGTTAGAAGCCTGTGACGTTTCGCCAGCAACAGGCCATCCGCATACCTTTCGGCAACCGTGCTCACGTGGAACCTTTAGCAGACGGTCGAGCGATCATGTTCGCTTAACGGGCAAGAAGCCTGTGACGCCTCGGTGAGCAACAAGCGGTTACATACCTTTCGCCGGCGAAGCGGCCCATGTGGCCTATGGCGCGACTCGATGAACGAGCCACGGCTCAGTTCTGTCGTGACCACGAAGCAAACCAAAGGAATGAGGAAGGCTTAGCCTCGAAGTTTCCCTCCCGGCACCTCGTGTCGAAACATTAATTGTAAAGGATTCAGCGACGACGACGACGGCTTATCCTCTCGATGCCTCTTACCAACCCATCGCAGGGCGCCCTGGCCCAAGCGGGACGAAGTAGGCCTCTCCTGCCGAGCATTAAATGGGGTTCAAGGACAATGCTACGGCTAAGCATAATAAATGAGTGGTGAATTAGACGTGGAAGCTAGAATGATGGATGTAATTAATGTGTTGTAGATAAGTATAGCGCTTCCTTCTCCTTGCAAGATCTGCCCGCCTATATAAGGGCGCCTCGGTGCATGGAGGAGGCGCTAAGTCGGCAGAGGATCAGAACCGCGTAGATAAAAGAGAACATTTGGTAGAGCCATGTGAGAGATAACCATTGTAAACACTTCCACCCATCCTCAACAAGAATCAAGCGGGACGTGGGGCTATTACCCAAGCTAGGGGCCCTGAACTCGAGAAATCATCGTTGTGTCCACTAGTTTGCTAACTTCCTGATCCATCGTTGAGAGACATTAGGGTTTCCGGCCATGAAGATGCCCTCACTAAGACCATATCTTCGGCTCTGAGGAAGTAGCTTCACTACGTTTGCTGACTGGATCTTGTGAGGTGAAATACGCCTTTAATAATGGTGCTAATAGATGCTTCTACTAGATGGTCTCTACGTCCCGTCTTATCTACTAGGAACCACTGCTTTGCTAAATTAATCGCCCAAATCATTAGATTAAGAGCCTCTTTCCGTAAGAAAGAATTAAATCCATTCTTAATGGACAATGTCATGAAGCTTTAATCTCAAAAGCATTCAATGATTATTGTATGGCTCTAGGCATTAATGTAGAGCATTACATGCACCTATGTCCACACCCAAAATAGCCTTGCAGAGTCATTAATTAAGAGAGTAAAGCTTATTGTTAGGCCACTCTTGCGATTGTAGGTTACCCACCGCCAGTTGGGGCCATGCAAGGTTGCTCCATCGCATCATTAATTTAACTTTCGCACTAACGTGATACTATGAATTTTCCCCTCGCGCCTAGTCGTGGGGAAAGAACCAAGTATTTCCTATCTCGCTAAATTTTGGTACATCAGATATCGCGCTAATATCTCCACCACAACGCATCACCATGGGACCTCACAGAAGTAGGGATCTATATGAGGTTATGAATCTCCGGCCAATAATTAAATACCTAGAGGCCTATGACGGGGATCTATTCACCGCTTGATACGGCACGATTCTATTTTTGATGAGGACAATTTCACGGCATTGGGGAGATAAGTACTACATTGAAGAATGCCAGAAATAGATTGGAATGCCACAAGCATTCAAATCTTAGACTCCATCGATTAAAGAAGTTTAACTTGAAGTTCAGAGGATAATAAGTCTCCGCAACAAATAGCCGATAACTCGCCAGATGCTCTTCACCGATTATAAGGGAGTGACAAAAATCTCATATACCATCAAGAATGCACCGAAGAGTGGAATACCCTAGAAGGATATTGAATTCACTCTTGCCCTCATGGTAAAAAGAGGAGGCCTCTAGGTGCACGACTCCGCCCAGCACGTCTGTGAGAAACAAGAGAATCGAGCAAAAGAGATCACTACCTAAAATGTTGAAGAAGCTCAACCTATTGTTGAGAAAAATCCTCGGTTGAGCCATCCCCGATGATGGTAATCTCCTCAAGTGAGCCATCCTCAAGATGAAAATCCCAAAGGAACATTTACGCACAATCTAACGCCGAAGTTTGAGCACCTGCACTCCATCATTGTGGAAAATCACGAGGAGTGGAATAAATGAATGAAGAAATATCCACCAATTATGTGGATTCGGAGAATTATATAAAAGAAAGACTACAATTGTCGAGCATTTATTTAAGCTTCTAAAATTGCTAAAACTTTTGAACTAGATCGCAGAACCAAAGTCCATGAGAGTGCGGAAGCGCTGAGATTGGGTCAAATGGAAAAAGCAATTGAGGCAATTGCACTCGCTTAATAAAAGGAATGTATTGGTCTGTTGTTAGGACACCTCCAAAAGTGTTCCTGTAGGATCAAAATGGGTTTTCAGCAGGAAGAAATGAAACAACGAGGTGGTGAGATATAAAAGCGAGGCTTGTAGCACAAGGGTTCACATGGAGACCCGGCATTGATTATGATGAAACATATTCTCTGTGATGAGTGGAATAATGTTCAGATATCTAATATCGATGGTAGGTGGCTTAAATTTAGAAATGCAGTTGATGGATGTGGTGACCGCATATTTATATGGGTCACTAGATTGGATATATTTATATGAAAGTTCCTAAAGGAGTAAAAGTCGGATCCAAATAATCGCAACATGTATAGCGTCAAAGCTGAGAGATACGCTATATGGATTAAAAGCAGTCGGGAAGAATGTGGTATAACCGGCTTAGCGAGTTCCTCTTAAAGAAGGGATACTCCAATAATGATGATTGTCCCGTGTGTTCATAAAGAAATCGGAATGGATTACGTATCATCTCGGTGTATGTCGATGATCTGAATATCATCGAACCCTGAGAGGAGATAAAGGAAGCAAGTGCTTACCTCGTGTGAGTTTGAGATGAAAGATTTGGGTAAAACCAAATTTTGCTTGGCACTGTGACTAGAGCATTTCCGGAAGAATTCTTGTTCATCGACCTTCCTATGCAGGAAGGTATTGGAGAGGTTTAATATGGATAAATCATATCCCTTGAAAATCCCCATGGTCGTAAGATCCCTCGAAGTGGATAAAGACCCATTCAGACCGAGAATGGATAATGAGGAAGTCTTAGGACCTGAAGTCCCATATTTAAGTGCTATTGGAACACTTATGTGCCTTGCGAATTGTATAAGGCTTGATATTGCATTCGCGGTGAATTTGCTAGCAAGACATAGTTCAGCTTCAACCAGAAGACATTGGGTGGTGTAAAGACTTTACTCAGATATCTCCAAGATACTCAAGATCTGGGTTGTTTTTCCAGAAAAACCAAGACTTGACCATGGTGGGATATACGAATGCTGGCTATCTGTCTAATCCCTCTGATGCCAAATCTCGGTGGTTTTGTGTTTCTCTGCGGTGGTACAATGTTTCTTGGCGGTCTTGTAATGCTATGAACCTTGGTTGCAACTTCTACCAACCACTCGAGATTATAGCCCTATATGAAGCCTCACGTGAATGTGTTTGGTCTGACGTGTGATTAGCCATATCCAAAAGTCATGTGATGAAAAATTGGTTGAATGGTGAAATTGGCATTGTAAAGTGATTTTGGTTATGGCATGTGGTGCTTGTGCATGTGCTATGTTGAGATGATTATCATCTTTGGTGATAGTATAATGAAATTTATCGATGCAATGCACTCATGTGAGTGGTTGCATGGAGTATTTTGAGGCAAGTCGTGGACTTGTGCTCAAATGATCGTTTGTTTATCTTTGCGTGATAGCATAATGGTTTTGCTTGATGCAATGCACTTCGTGTGAGTGGTTGCATGGATTAATCTTGAGTCAAGTCGTGGACTTGTGCTCGGACGTGTTGTTTGTTACTTCATGTGCAGGTGTTGCTCGAGGAGCTTAGCGATGTCGGGGACGGCAACTAGGTTCATGGAGAACGAGGTTCGAGACTAGGTTCGGGAGGAATCAAGGTCTTGGTGGTCAAGGATGTCATGTGGGAGCGTTGGGCTAGAGAACATGCATGTGAAGGTGGTTAGTCACGTATGTGCGGCGTGGGCTGATCATGCGTGCAAGGTTTTGGTTTTGGCCATGTTGGGACAAGTTGAGATATATACGAACTCTTTCCATGTGGGAAGTGGAGTTGTATTCTATCTCTGTGTGTTTGCTCTGTATAAATAGGGGGAGGTGTCTCCTGTTTATTCGCGTGAGAGCAAGATTTTAGGGTTGTACTCTTTTGTTTGAGTACTATAACCAGATCAAAAATAAAGATCTTTCTCACAAGTTTTTGGTTCCGGCATAGTTGATCGATCGCTTGAAGTTTTGTTCATCACAGCAGTCACGAAGTTCATCACGGAGTTCGGTTCTTTGCAAAGGTATCATCTTGCAAAGGTAATATCTTTTGATCCGTAGATCCGATCGGAGTGATTCTTGTTGGGTTTGATTCATAATTGAATCTAGTTTCTATAGTTAAAATTTCATATCAATCCAATAGTTAGATCTTTGATAATTCGTGGTCGCCCAGCTGTTAGATCGCTAATTGATTTAGTCATCTTGCGAAGGTCATAACTTTAGATCTGTAGATCCGATCGATCTAATTCTTTTTTTGTTCACTTCGGAATTGAGTCTAGCTTATACATTTAAAATTTCACATCAATCCAATGGTTAGATCTTCTGTAATGTGTGGTCGCCCAGATTGATGTCCTGCTCGCCCGACTGCTCGCGTGGTCGCCCGGATTCAGTCATATTGCGAAGGACATAACTTTAGATCCATACATCCGATTGACCTGATTCTTTTTTTGTTAGTTGTAGAATTGAGCTTAGTTTCTACAGTTAAAATTTCATGTCAATCCAATAGCTGGATCTTTCGTAATTACTATTTTAGTAGATGTGTATCGGTCTGCTCGCCCGATGCAGCGTGGTCCCATAGCAGGTGTGCGTGGTCGCCCAGCAAGTGCGTGGTCACCCAACCTGCTCACTGGTCGCCCATGTGTCCTACTGGTCACCCAAGTGCCCAAATCCGGTCACCAAGTGATCTCTTGTCGCCCAGATCGGTCTATTGTTTCCAATCGCATAAACCGATTTCCAAGCAATTTGAGTTTCAATTGGGGTGTTTGAAAAGTTTGAAAATTTGATTTTAGCTTCGCGCAATCATTCACCCCCTCTGATTGCTACATTAGTATATTTCGATCCTACAATAATTCTGCTTGTGTTGCACAAATGCAATTGGGTTATGTAAAGACCAACATCACGAAGCATATTGCTCCTAAGTTATTCTATCCTCCACGAACTCGGAAAGGCGGTGAGATAAAAATCTTACAAACTAAGTGTCGGTGTTTTGAATACCAGCAAGTAAATTTGTAGTCAAGGGCAGCGCGTTCCCTCTCCTTGAATGGTTGACTCGGGGAGCCCAAGATGTATCTTTGGTTGGGCGAATATCCCTACTTCGATTCGTGATGGTTCGTATTGCTTTGGCGCATAAAGAATGCTTAGTGTTACAAGCGAGGAGCTAAGGCACGGCCTTGGCCTTCGTTTGAGTAGGAGTAAATTGTGTTGCTTGTTAAAAGCCGTCCCCTTCAGGAGATCACGCCTCCTTTATATAGTCGGAGGCGGGTTACAGAAAGTGGAAAAGAAAGGATGGGATGTCCCTCGCTAGGAGTCTGGTCTTGATCTCGGCGTGATCGGTACCTGCTTGCTCCATGCTGGGGTTAGTGAACACGGCGTGGCTTTACCTCGTCGGGGAGTTAGCGCACCTACCCTCTGCGAGTTTGCAGTCTTGTGTCGTGGCGCTTAGCTCCGTATTGCCTCGGGAAGGCGCGTCCTCCCTGTGTATGACCGAGGCGATGAGGCGGCACTTGACTTGCACCTCCTCGCCACCTTGGGAAGGAGCCACCACCTTGTGATCACTTTGAGCCGTCGTGTCAAGTGGGCGGTGGCCAACTCGAGATGGCCGTGATGGTGCAGCGGACCCTGGCGGAGATGCGTTGGCTTGGTTGGTGCCCACGACGAGTCGGAGCTTAGGGGCGCTTGGAGCCTATAGCGAAGTCGAACTGCGGGCTCCGACCAATGGCATAGGTCGGACTGCCCAGATCGGTCGTCGGGGAAGTGTCCTTGACCGGCGCAGAGCTGGCTGGGCAAGGCTAGCCATTAGCTCTCCCGGCATTGGGGTATCGGTATAAGTATTAAATCGGTAGCCTCAAGCCCCGGCGAGTTCGGAGAATGGGTCGGGGTTTTGTTTTGGTCGGCAAAAATCCGATCGAGCAAGCGGTTGGTCGTCCGCTTCGTCGTCATTCACTCATCAGGCTTGGTGCGTGATCTGACTTGGCGTGTCTGCAGGCGGACCTAATCGGCATTATATTCAGGCCGGATTGGGTGGTTGCCTTGAGTGGTAGGTCCGGCCAGGCTTAGTCGGCAGGTTTTGTTGAGTCGTTGACCTGAAGCTTAGATCGAGTGGGGACCCTAGCTTCAGCGCCGTCTTAGTGGTACGTCAGAGCGCCTTGAATCCTTAGGTGAGGTTCTAGGCGTCCAAGCTGCTAGTTTTACGTCGTGCTCAGGCGTCGCCTTAGTCAGCCTTGGGCCTTGAGATGCCTTAGGTGAGGTTTGGCGTCCATTGCTGAATTTACGTCATAGCTTCGGCGTCGCCTTAGTCGGCGTGGGCCTGAATACCTTAGGTGAGGATTACGTCCTTGCTAGATCTAGTCGTAGCTTCAGCGTCGCCTTGTCGCGCAGACGCCGAGATGCCTCGATGAGGCTACGGTGTCCGAATACTAGTTTACGTCGTAGCTCGGCGTGTTTGTAAAATGGTTTCTGTAGGAGTTAGGCGGAGGCGTCCATCCGAGTCCTCGTCTGGCGAGGCTATCTGCGGAGGTGGCGTATGCGTCCCCGTGTGCGCCTCGTCCGCGAGTGTGGGACTGGAGGGTGGCGTGTTTACCATCGTTGGTTTGAACACCGTGCTCGTGGAGCTATTAGTAGGTAATCACGAGTGGGACAGGAATCCCTCCCAAGGGGATCTCTCTAGCGACTATCCTTCCGTCCGGGCGTCCAGGCCAGCTGAGAGCGACCCATAGAAACCTTTCTTTACTCGATCCGTCTGGGACTCGAAGTCGTCCTAGGCCGAACCGGTAGCTGCCACCCATCGATGGGTTTAGCGGGAGAGTGTGAAGTATGGTCTCGGACCACGAGTTAAGGTGATTGGTGCGTCGGTAGAGCCCAACTAAGCCCAGAGGCTCGCCTCGTCCTCGCCCTGCTCGATTTTTATTGGGACGGCCGAATCCACTTGGCGGACCGGGCCTTCGTACCGGCGCTAGGCTGGACCACAGGTGTGAGCTATTGAGCTTCTTGCCACCGAGGCGCGGCCGGCCAGTGGGCCTTACATCACTGTTGCAGCAGTCGGCCGAAACCAGGCGGAGCAAAGGTGCGTGGGCGTCAGCCCAAAAGCGGCGTCTGGTGCCTGCCGGATGTTGTCGTAGTGGGCAATTAAATGCAAGAGTGAAAAATTGAGAACGTCGTCTCACAACCCGGCGTGGCGCTTCGGGCGGGGCGTCGCGATGCTTCAACGAGATAGTGTCCGTTTGGTAGCGTCACTTCGTGCGGTGCTGTTGGTGGTGCCCATTCGGCCTATAAATTCGGCACAAAGGTCGAAGCGAACATTGCCTTTGCCCCTCCTCCTTGCACGAGGCGAAAAGAAAGCGAGCCAAGGGCGAGAGAAAATTTCTCACCTTCACCTTCTCTCGCCCTTCGAAAGCGCTTTGAAGCGGATGGCGGCGGAGGTCTAACCTTTGGTGATCGAAAGAGCAAGCGAATGGTGCGGACTGTGGGGTTCAGACCTAGAGGCTCCATCGATGCGGATCCTCCACAGTGCGGGCGGGGTTACTCTGCCCTCACCGACCTTCGCATCTGGGACCCTCCTTGGCGTAAGTTCGTCTTTGCTTAGATTTGGGATGGCCTTGATTTCTTCTTCTTGACGGCTTGTTCTCCTTCCTTCTCGGCCCGCTTCGCTCACGGATCACGTTAGCCGCCCACAGCACCCATTTGCCTTGGATGGGGGGAGGCGGACACCGCCGAACCCGACCAGCCTCCTCCAGCCCAAGCGCGCCCGCGACAGGGCGGGGCTGGTTTGGCAGCGTTAGCCGTGCGAGCTTCCCGGCATCAGGCTGCGGCGTTGCCTAGAAGCCGGCGTCGTCGGTGGCGGGCGAAGACGGACGAGGAGCTCACCAGGCGTCGAGGCCCGTGTCGAGCC